>JASSKH010000090.1:0-229227 GCA_031763025.1 Macrocystis pyrifera
TTATCATTCGAACATCAGTACGCCTTCTCGATATTTCTGGTTGATTGCCGATGGTGCAGAGGCCGCTGTGTATAATTATTTTGTGGAAGGTTGCATTATTCTTCTCAGCACTAATAATTCGGCCGTGGCGGGATGTGGCACGGGTTCTCAATCACTTCTACGGCACTTTCGTCAGCATCGCAAAATTGTAAAATCTTCGAAATCAAGAGTCTTTGATTTTCGATGAAATATATCTTCGGTTTTGTTTTTACTTTTTGTGTGATGGGAATGCCTCTTCGTATAAACACGGAACGCTCGAACTTAATATGGAAACCGGATATTGCAGGCGTGGGGATATACAGTCGAACCGCTCCATGTACGCTCCGCAGATGTGGCATACATCGGGCTTCCGTCGCCGAGAGTTCGATTGTACTGTAGACAGAAGACAAGGCTAAAAAAAAGTAGGCAACCATGTACACATCTACTGATGGAGTCGATTTCATGCTGGTACACTCATCAAGAAATGGCACCAGGTGGTTCTCCGTGTCGCGATATAGTACGTGTTGTTGTCATGTTCGACATTCGGAGAGAGACTGGCTGACGTTGAAACGGTAGTGAGATTTTTCAATCATCTGGTAGCTTGGGTGAAGCACGGGACACCGTTGTGGGTACTACTTCAATTGATCAAATATCGGTGTGTATTAATTATTGGCGCCGGAATTGGTGGGTACTCAGACCTCCCCGAAACGTACAGCTTGGGAGCGAAACAAACGTTGCATCAGCTTTGATGTACTATTTGTTCGTAACTTGACCCGGTGGTAATAACTTTAGGGGGGGGAACTTCTCTACAAGTTGATTTTGTGGGACGACAGTCAATCTTGAAGGTCACTTCGGAAATCTAACACATGAGGTGCGAGGGAGGTATGTTCACCGCGGCAGCCCTAGTGTGGAATTGCATGTTTTAAGCTAATTTTCCCTGACGGGGCAAGCCGTACCCGATACAACACCAACTAGACAGAATAAGGGGTACGCACGTCTAAAGAGAGCCAACAATCCGGACGTTCAACGTTAATGTAGTGTTTTCCTTCAGGGCAATGTGCGAAGGACGCCATGTCCCCCGTCGGTATATAGCCAAGTCAATGCATGAGGTGTAATCATACTCGGGGGCCGGGTGCAACAATTTTGTTCGCAAAACAATCTGGAGATGGTTCATTCACGACATACAGCATGGACCCAAAGTTTAAACCAACTTTGTACTAGCCTGTCGTATTGTTCGTAGATATTCGTCAGGTGCCAACGTCTCTATGTAGTCAAACATGGAACACATCGTATGGGTATAAAACAAAGCCGAACGGTTTGGCTATATTGGGTATAAACCGAGACAAACGACGCACAACTACTGCCTGAGCGTGTGTGCTAAGACCAACACACTGGTGTAAGTAGTTGCATCATCCCTGCTTGGGCGGAGAGAAGGCGCCACGGAATACCGAACAACACACGTGAACTACAGAGCAATGTGCTCGTAACGGTTACCGGGGATTATTCGGTGGCTGAAAGAAAAGCGAGACAATGTCGCGATCGTCTGTATCATTCCCCCTCAAACTTTGTGGCGGAATTCCTCCCAGGCACAATTGAACACCGATAGGAAGATTGTCCTTCAAGGTATGAGTCTAGAGCGCGATTCATTTTATGATGCTATAGGAGAAGCGGGGAGCACGGGGGGTTGACGAGATGGAATAGCTGTGGGTTGCCGTCGTTGGTCACTTTAGTGCAGTAGTAGGTTAACAGTACGATGTTAGTATCTAAAGCACGGAAGTGGAAGCGATTTTAAGCGGGGACCGACGGCATTAACCCGATGGACTTGCACCACCCGTTTCTTCAGGATATAATCGGCAGTGCCTTCGTTTGGCACAAATGAGCCACCATAGCTGTTGTCACCGAGCCGACCAGCGTAGGTTCCGGAGGCGTAGGTCGATTTCACCAAAGAAATTCTGGGGAGAGATTATTGCCCAGACCCATCCCTTGCATCCTTGGCATGCAGAAGGGTACGGGGATAGCTAAGAATTGTAGATTATCTGAAAACACGATCGACTCCCCATCGCTACCGATAGCAATTTTTGACGGCTTTGATAATATTTTTGAAGAGAGGCGTACGCGAGAATACCCAACCATACCCGAAGTACATTTCTCGAATAGCAGCATATGTGTGGCAGGCGTGGCAGCAATGATGAAGGAAAACGAGAAAGGGACCCTGTAGGTACTTGTGATAGCCTACTTTGGCTCATGGAATACGAGGCGGGTCACCTCGTAGAGAGTGTCAAGACCAACACCATTCGAACCTTCTCGTGCTCAGGGGGGATGTGTTGTGCGTTCGGTTCGACCAATACCTGGTCCATCCAACGCTAACCAGTCACAATCGTTGTGGACCCGTAGTGGGTTTCGAAACAGAGTGCGCTATAATGAAAATACCGATTCAATCGAATCAACGCTAAACAATTGTGTAGTATGGAGCGCATCTACGGGGCGACGCTATATAATTGTGTTACGTAGACCGCACCGACGGGCTGGGAGAACATCGGGAAGCGATTTGACAGTCAGGGGCGACTGAAAAAAAAAGATGGACCCGCGACCAGCTGTAGGGTCGGGACCCACTTGTCCGCAAGGTGGGACATAATGATTGAACAATGTATTTAAACCCCCGCGCTATTCCATACCGACAATATCCAATCAAAATGTTTAGCATGCGACCATAAACATACTTACGGCCTAGGATCCACGTACACCGCGTAGACATCCGAGTTGTTGGTTTCTATTATCTAGCCTTGGGTTCGTCATAAAACGTATTTCAGAGACGTCTGACACTGGTCGTCGAAATGCGATATTTGGAGTTGTTGGATATGGTCTACGCGAGCTAAATTACTCCGGTAGCATTGCTCCTCAGGCTTGAACCGTGTGCAATTCGAAACATATTTGTGAGTATAACTGTTGATCGTATCACAGATCGAACAAGCCGTTGCCGAGATCGGTAGCCTTCAGTTTACCGCAACTAAAAACAGTTTGTCTGAATGACATCATATAATTTCATTTGAAACATCCGTTACGTTTCTTTATGTTTGTGGTCCAAACTGACGAACATGAATTGAGGCATGTTAGCTTACGGCGCAACCACGACCTCCGATGTTCTCCACACGCTGCAGTCTCGAAGAAGCGCTTTGTTTTGAAAATGCATAAAAAAAATCAAGGAATGGTAGGCTTCATCCTGACCAATATAGTGCAGGTGCTTGGCCGACAACATTTGCAAACCGACCGCACAGCGGTTGCTTGATGGGCTATTCCATTGTACATAAGAAATGACGAGACAGTGATCCAAATTGCACGGGGATGCAATCGCGTGTTTTTTCCGACGTCAGCACTGCTGCAAATAAGGCGAGTTTACTCAGACATGCAACGACCATCACACTGCAGTAGCGGCCGCATGACGCAAGAAGATCTTATGTCTTCTTTTGGTGGCTCGTGTATGGATCGCCTGAAGCATCACGCACAAAGACGGGATTCGGCCCGGTTTTTCGCGGGTATTAATGGTCTATCTACAGGACGGTGGTTGGACAGTCATCTGAAACGTACTGACATAAACCAAACCCGACCTCCGCACATGAAGAATTAAATATCTCGCCCGAAACATGACCTTCATAGACGTCTTTTGCGCGCATGCCGACGAACATGTTCATTCTCGAGTAATAGTCCTGGAACAAATACATTTTCGGACGACAATATTGAAATGTCCGGCGGGTTGTTGACTGGAGGAGATCAGAACTACTGCGGGATGAGCCAGTCGTTGTTCCACACAACACAGGCGACCCCCGTGCAGAGATCTTCAGGGGTTCCGTCTGAAGTACATTTGACAGCAGATGTTAAATGCTGTTTGTTTTGTTATTTCCTGGAAAATCGCCCAGAACGTTTCGGACCCTTATTCGAACCACGTTTAGCGGCGGGAGGTCAAACTGATTTATTTTATACCCTTACTCCAAGAACGTGTAACGGAGGAGGTCAAACTGATTCGGTTTACACCGCTTGTTTACTGGCGTCTTTTTGGGTTTCTCCGAGGGTCTCGGCTTTCCCGGACCACAATCACACAGCTAAACTCAAACACGCAAGAAATGTTCCCTTGTATTGGTATAAATGGCACAGAAGGTGTGTTCAGGCTCTTAACTGAAAACCAGGTAGACTTTTGCAAACCTTCCGAATAAATGTATTCGGCGAAAGTACTTGTTTTTATTTCATGAAAACGTTGTGTCGTGTTTTAAATGTCTTTCATGTTGATCCTCCAGAGGCAGTTATTCGAACTGTCGCAAAACAATCGTTTAGCAGACCCAAGGCGTGCCTGGAACCGGTTCGTCTCCGGAAACGCCAAGCGAATGTTTGCGAACGTTCCTGATAATTTCCACCGCATATTGTCCCTGCCCAATCTCGTGAAAAACATATACGGTCACGAAAGGAAGCCCACAGGAATTCTCGTTGACGGGCAACTCCCAGCACTCTCATCGATTGTCCGTGGGGTACGGACTTGTTCATTAAAATTGACTACGGCGTCCACAGCGGTGGCGGGGGGGTGATAGCTGTGCTGTATTCACCGATGCGCAACCGCTCAACAAGTCTGCGATCAACGTCAACGACTTCCATCCCGCGTCAGTGGATGCTTCACGAGGTTGTACTTGGTACACAACAACCACGGCGGGGGCAAAGGGTCGTCCCCGAAGAAGAGCTAAATCTGTGCAGCGGGCGTTTGTTTGACAAGGTGCTTCGCAAGGGCATGAAACAGTCCACGCCCATATGAGCAGGGACGAGAGTCGGGGGGGGTGGGGTTGTGGACTTGAGGGGGCCTAAAACGTTAGTCTCTCGGGGGGAAGCGATAAAACACTCCCATAGTGCGCGAGGAATAGTCACCACATACGTGGGCATATTAAATGGGCCACAAGCCGAATGCAACTGAATTGTTCAACCGATTCGTCGGGGATAATCTGCAGACGGTTGTTCTTCGACAGTCGTGATTGCCTCATCTGACGGGGGTGGTCAAATCAACGGGGGAGAAGTTTGGGGACCTGTGTATATCACAAAGGACAAAGCAGGGATTTATGGCGGCCGACGACCCCCACTTAATGGGGTAGTAATTCAAGCACGAAGGTTGATAGAGACGGTCGCAATGGCGGATCGAGCACAGGCGTGTGATATTTTGCCAGGCGCGCAATTATCGGCACTGCCCCGTAGTGGGCGATGCGTTTGACTGGGCGTGCGACGATTGGACCCACATAGATGTGTATACCAGAGCACAAGTCGCCTCATGTAAATGTGGCATATACCCCGCCCCCCCATCCCAAAAATTACATGTACTATTCTGGGGGAATTTAGGAACGAAAGAGACCACAAGTCACAGGCGGACACGAATCAGTGTTTCATTCCTGGCCCTACTGTGCACGACTGACGGGTACACACGTACTTGCTAGTCACGGGAAATGTCACTTTCAACGCTTTTCGACTGCGATACCTGTACCTGCCGAGAGGGATGACTCCTCTTTACGAAAGGGGGGGGTCTGAAGCATACGACGAGAAGAAATTAGATTGTAGAGTGACGGTGGTTGGTGGATGCACGAAAAGACGGTGTGGCATATTTTAACATCTTCGACGTCACGAGGGTTGGATCTGGACGCGGGTGCATGAAAGCGTCCACAGACAACACCTGCCGCCAGCCATACCGGCGACGGAAAGGCATAGGCGATGGGTTCGTTTAAAACAGATGCGGTTGATGCCTCGCTTCCGTTCAGGGAGGGCGAGAACCAGTAGTGACGATGAGGCGTTTTACGATAGAGGTTAGAACCTTTAGTGACGATGAGGCGTTTTACGATGAGGCATTTTTAGGGAAGAACCTTTCTGAGCCCACCACGGCGTCTTCGCCGGGAGGCAATGAAGGATGAGCACGTAACTTAAGCTCTAAACTGTTGGGCATAATGCGTAACGGACACGAACGAGACGCCTACAGCGTAAGTCGTATTCACATAGCTATCCCCGTTGATATCCCTCATGATACTATTTCAATGGGCGATAGGAGGACCTCACAACAATTTCGGTGAATCTCTAGAGTAGAACGCATGCGATTCGTTCGCTCCAAGTGGGCGCGGCGACGCAGCATCGGCCCTAGCAGATAGGGCTGATAGTGGCGCGGGCTCATATCAGCCAAGGACAATGGCAGAAGGAATGGGGAGGACCCCCCCGCCGTGGTTGAGGGGGACGAGACCACCGGGTCTCAGCCAATGCCTGGAGGGTAAACCTTATGAACACCAGACAAAGATGGCCTCTGAGGTGGAGGGTGCGATTGCTTGCGGAAGCGCACACACGTGGATGACGTCAGAAATTATATTAAAAAACGTATGTCATGGGCGACGTTCGACGAGTCGATTTATTATTAGCCTATGAATTTACTGCGTACAACTTAGGAGACTTGAAGTTGCGCATGCAGAGTGGAATCTGGAAAGGGTAGACCACGAATAAGCCCGAAGGACAAAATTGGTACACCTGTTTACACCTCATTATCTTTCAAACGGGGACTGAGAAAAGGGGACAGCCGATATTACGCAGAAGGAAGATATTGAGTCCTTTTCGAATCACTTTTATTTTTGAAAGAGATATCAAACATCCCTCCGATCTAGGGTTTAAACCTAGGTTCAACAGAGGGGGGCCAGCGCGGGGGAGACTGAATGAACAGAGTGGCTGTGGGCTGCTTGACATGCCTGTGTACCACAACGAAGCCGATACTCTCGAAGGCTGTGGGCGTTTTGGCGGGCCACTCCGACGGCCCTACTGACGGCTCTGCTAGGCAGATAGAATAACAGGGCGGCATACCTTTTCCAGAACAAAGGATTTTACGATTGAATTTAGTGTGGGGGTATAGATTGGATGTCACTTTGTGTGGTGATGCGGACCTCGCCGGTATGTCTCAAGACACGCGTTGTGTCATGCACGGAAGATACTCCGGGGGTTGCGACGGTCACCTAGCGCGCTCATGTGTGCTACGTTGTGCACAGCAGAGACAGAGTGCGTCGCCGTCGGTAAAAGAGGTGAAAACAGTCTCCTTGTCTACAGGCGCATTGTTCTCGCTAGTTTTGTCAGACCCAAGCGGATCATGTGTCCCGCGTTTTAAAGGAAGCCAGGGGTCATAGTGTTCACTGAGACGCCAACTTGTTATGCCCAAAGTTAATTTGTTGACGTGCGTTTCAATTTCGTTCGTGATCCATTTCGTGCCAGGCTGGTTGACGTCCAGATGCCTGGCTTGCTTGAGCATTGCCAGGTGATATGAACGGCATCTGCTAGTGTGAATCCTTCCAACTATCAACGTAGATTCACGATAAATCTCTCCACGATAGGTGAGCAACGGGGATTTTGAGCAATGTTCTGTTACTACCGTGTTTGAGTGATGCGAGAAAACAAGTTTGTCATCTTGCCTGTTCCTGCTACTTTCAGGGTCATAGGAGAATAGGGCACCACTTGGCATTGAATATTGAGTGTACGATCATTGATTTAGAGTGCGGCCGTTGTTTTCGAAGGCAATGGCTTGGGGTTGTACGTTTCTGCAGGCGGTCATTAGCCTGGAGGCCCGAAATGTTTCTGCGAGATTGTCGCCGCTTGTTCTTTGATCCTAGGATGTTCGATTGAATATTTTCTGCAATGGCAGTGAGAAGTTGAAGGGGACCGCGTACACCTTCGCAAGGAGTATCGTGAATATTGGCTTGGGGCGCCACCATCAAAGGATTTTGTCCCCCCTGGTCGTTATGTCCTTCAATCATCATATATAAATAAGACCGTCGGGACGCGAGGTGTTGAGAGTGTAATATACGAACATACTCTCAGTATAATCATGACTCATTAATTCGTACGTTTTGATGATGAGCCGTGATGAAAAAAAAATCGTTCACTGGCGCTATTTATATAATTGAGCAGAGAAATGGCTCATCCATCACCATTTTTCCCCGCGAGAGTTCTAGAGGAACCATTCGGCATCCAAAGCTCAGGGGAAGAAGGCAACAACAAGGGGGAAGGAATTGCCCGTAAATGGAATGGAGGAGGTATCGCAGATAATCTAGAACGCTCTAAACTAGATATACTACCCCTTTCTTCCAATCCAGCAGTGAACCTGGGGCCACGAGATGGGCCGCCCACTGCAGTCGGCATGGGAGTCGATGGGAAGCGTTTGACGAGCAGTCAGTCCCTCGACGAACAAAGGCAAAAAATTGAGACAAGAAAGCGACTCTGGGAGCAGGGTACTGAACGCGACGAAACAAACCAGATGAGAGCGTATCAACAAGACTGCGGGTATTTAAGTTAACAAGTATAGACTAGGCCGTGGTATTAGTGGTTGCGTATCTTAAAAAAAACAACGGTACATAAACGAGGGCTCCGAACGAGGTTAAACCCAGGGGAAAGGAGTGCATGGTGTTACGATTCTACCCAAGGACCTTGGAGCAAGCGTTTAGACAATGTGGTCATCACGCAAAAGACGCAGGTCGTCAGGCAGAGGGGGCTGCAAAAGCATGAAGAAGAAGATTTGCAGCAACTCAGTACATGACACGGGCGCTAGGATATCGGTAATATGTAAGTTCTAAGACTGGTCCCTTTTTTGGGAGCTATTTACATCACCCAAACATGGAGCTCGCCGGTGTTCAGGTAAGCCGACCAATAGTGTTTCAACGGGAGTACTTCGTGTACCGTCCATGTGTGTGTGATAGACCTGGAAACCTCGCCTCATACAGTCTACCCCAAGGCAGAGACTAACATTTCATTCAGGAGGGCCCAAAAACATAAACCCTGCACCAACCCTACGGATATTTATGTTTCGCCTGTTCGGTTTTGGGGGGGGGTACCACGCAATCATCCGCTTCCCGCAAATACTACAAAAATATCTTACAGAAACCTTTTTCTACCATACTGTCTAGGAAAAAACAAAGTAGGGTTTCTTCGGGGATTCAATCGATCTTCTACCGTAAATACGCGGCGAGCCTCTTCCCTCTACCCCCGTCGACACAACACGGTCCACAAGCATAAGTAAGCGTACTCTACATCCTGCGAGAGTTACCTAGCCGTGCGCAGTGAATGGACATCAAGTGCATACGGTAGTCTCTACAAAGATGGGCGGGACCCCCCAACAGTAAAAGGTGTTAGTAGGACGGTCTTGAATAATGTTTCACGTCATTATGCGTAACAACCTGAGGATTGTCGACTCCTTCGGCGGTATGCTCTAATACTGTTCGACGTATCAACAACGAGGTGTATGTTCGGTCTCGGCTATCTCTGCAGAATCCACTAGATTGATCGATGCATCTACTGGAACCAACCGTATTTCATCGTCAGTACGACGTGAAAAAACGTACGAACACCTCGACGCCAAGAGCATACCAGTACGGTTAGGAGGCACTGTGACGCATTGTGTGTCCCCCGACATCCAGTCGATTGCCTCATTTGCTGGAACCGTTTTCAATGGTCAGCACGACGTTGTGATTTGCAAGGATGTATATACATTGCATGAGTGCACAGCAGCGTCAGCTGACAGCAGGACTCCTGCAACTCGCTCATCACCGTTAAAGTGGCAGAGAAAAAACGACCATGGGTCGTCGCACAGAACGGCACGACTCATACACACAGACTTTTGTTTGCTCTGCCGCCTTTTCAAACCATCAGTCGCCACACCTGACGCGAAAATCGATCCAATACAAGGACAACGCGCTCGTACCTGTAGCTATACGTACGACAAGATCTTGGGCGAGAACAGTGGGAATTTAGTTACGTGTGTTAATAGTACGTGTCGCAGGGGAAATATACTAGGGAATAGTCATTTTCGGTCCATCCGGGGTGGGGGGGAGGGCCTTCGTTCATAAGACGCATAGCTGCTGTTCGTGCAACTAGACTGATACCGCAACATCATAGGTAGCTTTCCAGAGCTCACTGATGTGATGGGCCGGGACCGGAGTGCGCTAGAGGGTGGCTCTCACGATGGCGAGACGCCCGGAGTACACAAATACATGGTGTACGACAATGAAAATGATCAAACATAAATGGTCAGTACTGGTGCACCTCGCTGGTACATACGAAATTCAAGCGGGAGAAACATGCCAGTTGTCTACGTATCCCAGACGCTCACGTGTAAACATCGTGTAATCCGCGGGTGGCCATCAAAACGTTTTTGATTGATGCTGCGGACTTCGAAAGGTCATGCATGACGTACTCGCAAAAGGGAATACGTAAGAGAAGGCGCGCCAGGGGTGGTTGTGTATCCATTACAGGCAGCCAAGAAGACATACAGGAGTTGTGGTGCAGTGTTGAGGCCGGGTGAAGTGTGGCGTAATAGGAAAAGCTCGTGTGTCGAATGTCGTCAAGTGCGTGACCCCAACCTCGGAGTGTGAAGAAAAACAGCTATACAAACAAAGCTCAACGACTCGTCGCCCTTGCTTGATCGGATAAGACATACTGGATTGTGCCAGAACACACAATAATTAACAAATATAAATTACGCAGCACATCTTTTTCGTCGGATCTACTAAAATGGCACGCCCCCCTTCATGAAACGTACGTTCATTCCATAGTGAAACGCCTGTGCACTGCTGTCGCGTTTTGGGCTTGTGGTGTGCCAAGGGACTACGGTACAAGAAGCTCGTGTGTCAGTGCAGTACATGCCAATACGCGATGGCGTGAGAGCTACGTATATCATATGAGGTGTAAATGTGTCTCAAAAATTGCAAGCTTGCGCGCGATACACAATGATACAAGATATATGTAAACCACCGATCACATGGAACAATATAGGGTAGCTACACAGTTGAGGAATTGTCACTAATATATGTTTGGGCTGAAAGTGCAATCCCAACAAAACATGTCGTAGCACAAAGAATGGGAGACGTCACACGGGAGCTGCTACCTAGCGGCATGGTAAGGTACTACTGTAGGACACGCAGGGTTTAAATGGATTGCACGGGATAGCAGGCGATTCACAGGTTGTTACATATCCGGTGTGAAACTTGGAGTCGAAAGTTCAATGTCAGAGGCACCTGAACAACATATACAGGCGTATGTGTGTTTATCATCGATTTTGAGGGTGGCCTGTTCCTCCGGTGTCATGTCTGTTGGATGTTGGGAGACGGTTTCGCCTTCGAGCTGTCTATATCAGTATCGAAGACATGAACAGGGGTTGACTATTTCCAAGGCGGACGTAGGCGGAAACGGGCCTGTACCCCCACGGCATGCCTTTACCGTGAGAGTGGTCAGGAGCAACGTACGGCCAGGACATTGAACATCAAGTCGGGGCTGAATACCACGTCAACAGGAGCTGTGTAGGCTCAGACGTGGTGCGTCGAGGCGACATAGAACGAGTTGAACACGAAATATTAAAATCTCTCCAAAAAGAACTGGTATGCTGAATTAAACTTTAATACTAACATGTGTTTGAATGTCGTGTAAGGTCTACGAACTGAAGAGAAGACATCCGAACATGTGTTCATGTATGTAATGATGAGCGAGAGTTTGAGGTTCATTAGTGTGGAGCTCCGCACAACGCCAATCGAGGAGTAGTGTTGGCACAACGTTACGATAGAACATGTTGGGTAAGTGATGTGGCACTATAGTCCAGCTTCCGTGAGTATGGTTCCTGTCAACTCAAGATTTGCGTGGGAAGTCTAGGAAAACAGACACTTGGGCTGCAGTCAATATTCACATCAGTTGGTTCAACTGTAATGTTCGTTACATTTAAACGCTATTATACCTTAAGTGATACAACAATCAAGTTTACGTAATGGCGCCTCATGCTAGAAGGATACAGGCCCAAGTGTTGCAGAACTAGGGGACGGGGTGGAGGAAATCCTATTAAATTGCTGATTTGGCACGGAGATTTGACACTCGCAATACCGGCGAAACATGATAATCACATTCAATCCCACCCAACCAAACCAAGGAGTCAGTTCAATAGCACCAGGGGAAAAGAAAAGTGAAACAAAAAGGGTCAGGAGAGGCAGGAGGCCGTAAGCAAGAGGGGCGTCGGCGAACCACACATAAAGCTTGCTGTCGTGGGGGCCACTGGAGGGGTACGGGCCGGTAGTCCTGCACCATTAGGATTCGAGATTTTGCCCGTATCTGGCGTACGCACGATGACAAAAGAAATCGCCATAAGGCTTCAGACATCGCAAGGAAACACTAACTCTCAGTTTCAAAATAAGATGTCGATTCTGAGAAGTCGATAGAGTAGAAAAATACTAGAGGAGAAAATCTTAGTATCATCAGGGGCGTGTTTTGTAAGTGGTTGGAGAGGCGCGTGCGAGATTTCTTTCCATTCCTCAGCATGTGCCGAGCCCTAAAAGAAATATATTCGTATTAATGGGAAAACGGCCAGTACGCGGGTGCAGTATCATGAGGGCAGGATATCAACCCAGGTTAAAAATAGTCTGCCTCGACCTCGGCGAGGGTTTGGAAGTGCAAATGCGGGCAACGTCGAAGATGTGGAGCGACACCACATTGGATCCCCGAAGACGTGTCGCCTTCGGGTCGGAAAAAAAACAGGACTAGCAGCGGAGCCAGTGTATTTTAAAACGCGGGAGGGGTCGTGGTCCGTATTGTGGATGCCGTATGTTATCTACACGGTTTACCCTTAATAGGTGTCGGATTGTTGTTTTCTATGCACAAGCACAGGAAACATAAACGTTCAAAGGACAACGGCATTGTGGACAACAGCGATGGATAAATTTCCCCAAGCCGCACAGCAACGAAATCAAGTCGGCCACGTACTATTTTGTGTGTAGTGGAGGGTGTGAGCAAACACGCTTTAAAAAACAAGGGTGTGAAACTTGCCTTCAACACTCCTCCTCGAAGATGGATCGAGCTTACCGTTTATTTTGTGAAAACAGCACAGCAAGGCTGATACTCGAGGACGAGACAGAAACAATTTCATGCGGGGTTCAATACAGGTTGAGACAGGCAAGGAAATGCCGCCAAGCGATGAAGAAGGAAGACCAGCTTTTTGTCACGCACCAATACGCGAAATGCACCTCCGATGACGATGGGCGCGGTGATGGGCACATGTATGCAGCAGCGGCGCATTTGGCCAGGGATGAGTGCACGTGGATGGAGACACGAGCATGCGATACCGTAGTCATCGCTCGACAGAGCAGTGTGGGCAAGCTTGTTTGCGGACGCATGTTTTTTCTCGTCAGTTGGAACAGCTACATAAGGCCAACAAAGTTATATCTGAACCGCGGGTGAAAGAGCGTTCAAGCCAATGACGGCCGAAATATCTGTGGAGCGGAATGTACGAAGGATACGACACGAATATTGAGGCCGGAAGTGGATTGCGTAAAGAAAAGGAAACAGACACCCCACGAAGAGTTGGAAATCCAGCATGATACGAAAATTGAGTTTGCCACTCCTTGCCATCACCGGAAAAAAACAACGGGGATCAACAGCTGATATTGGACGTATCTGGCTACTGCCATCTTCAAACCGACAAACAACTGAAAGACGGGACGGGCTGAAGGTGGAATAAACAATGACCCAGATATGTTCATCACACACTCCTGCAGTCAAAGGAGAGACCGTCAGTGAGCTAACTAGTGACCGAACTACGTAAAGAGTGACTACAGAGGCAGACTGAACAGTCAGAAACGAGGGACAGTTCAAGAACGGACACGAGATTGGTGTTTTCGAACAACGTCATGACGCAATGCAATGCGGTCAACGACCTAATGGAGGCATAGAGAACGTAGGACAGTGGAAAACGTAGTTAGAGCAAGCTGAGTGACCACTCTTGGTTGTCTATACAACAGCGTGATACGTATTGGTTCACCGCACGAGTAGGTTCATTCGCAGGTGCTTCGTTCCCACTATTACTATCGGTGGATGTTATCAGGTTTGGACTGCATTTTCAATTTTCGGCAAAGTAGGACCCACAATAAACGAAGTTTACTGCAACAGTATCAACGGTCCACCTGACAATTGTTGCGATCATTTTGGGCCTCGGATATGGGCGGCTCCTTGAATGAAAACACTCGTACGCAAGTAGCCCGTTTGTGGTGTGTACTTGTATGCCTTCAGCGCTCGGTCCGGACGAAAACAAATACATGACTTGCTTGAGAATGATCGGTTCTATATACTACGTGGTGAAAGGAAATGAACACCCATTCAAATGCATCCGATATCAGCGGAAGCATATGGATCTCACAGGGGCTGGAGAAACACCGCAGGAGAATAATTAGCATCACAGTATGACACACCACTCGCCCCTGAAAAAAACCGTGATTCACTCACGGCACCTGATTATAATTGACACTGCCGTCTCCTGGCGAACGTTTGTACGTAGTCTAACGCAATCCCCACTTTCGATATCACAACTGTTAAACAGCCGTCCCACGTATATATATATTATATATACGTGTTTCGAGGGATAATTTAATTGCGGTGTGATATACTTATCTCCTGCTTTTCAGTGACAATTAATGGAGCCTCTCCCGAGACCGCGGCTGCACATCTAATATGAACAAACGTGGCGCCCACCCAACGATAGCATACCTCGAATTTATTTATCTGGTCAGACCAGGCGAGGAACGGACGGTTCATAGTGTTTCAGCATTTATCCAGGGTATTCCTCGTTGTGACCGTACTCGTGCGAATGCTAGGGCGGGAAACCACAGGGCAGGAGGTGCTGAGGGCTTAGGTGGTCCTCTACATGACTTATCCCAATCCACCCACGTCACGGCCAGCATATTCGCCGCTCGTGTGAACATGTCACAACCAAGAGGATGACAAACCAGTTTGGCAATGAAAAATAGAGTTTGATGACTGAGTTCCATAGGTTGGCCATAACCACGCACACTTTCCAATGCCTGCTGTGATACGGCACCAACAACCAAGTAAATGTACCACCCAGGTATGACCGGCGATGCGGGGTCGTCGAAAACAGAAACGATGATAAATAAAGCGAGACATCTTCCACTGAAGACGACAACGGGTTCCGCATAGAGGTAAATTTAGAGCAGATTCCAGATACAGTTATCTGCAACCATGCGTCTATACCCTGTGTGTTGGGGTCGCTTTAAATGTGAACGAACGGATGGGGTGGGCAGGTACTGCACCTGGGCTCGGAAACGTCTCAGGAAAAACGTTCCTACGGGAACATGAGGCATCGACGAAACAAGGAGAAAAATGAGGCGAAACGGAAGACCACGACTCATGAGTTGACCCATTCAGCAGCTTCAGGGGAGGGTTAAAGCTGCAATCTAGCGTAGGGTACGGCAAGTAAAGCCTTTTTGTTAAGTATAGTAAAATCGCCAACCAATCAACGGAGCCGCAGGTGGGCACCACAAGGTGGTTCCAGGGTTTGGGGCGATTGTCTGCGTTTCGGTATTGCCCAACGATTCATTCGGCCCAAAACGAGTGTCGCAGCGAGGACAGGAAAGCTCGGGCATGCATACAGAGGACTACACTTTGCCTCGCGCCTCGACAAGGGACTCGCCGAAGCCGGACAGTGCGCCGACTCCTGTGCAGGCTGCATTGCCTGCATTGACGGAGCCGGCCCCACGACCGGCCAAGGGTTCAGCGAACCCCATACCATCGAACACTCCTCGGGCTTTTCTGGCATGTACGGCCAGGCCCCAGTTGGGCACCCCTCCCGTGTGCGACCCGGCCCGCGTGTTAACGGAGGTCGGGCCTGTGTGCCGAGGGACACCGGGTGGAGCTCGGCCTGAGGCTCGAGCGCCTGGAGGCCGTGTTCGAGGCAGCTTCGGGTTCCCTGAGTTGGACGCAGACCTTGCGGGACGCCGAGGCAGCGGAGAATTCGCGCCGAGAGAACTAGGTCGGTGGCGTTTCGGCAGAATACGGCAAAAACGATTTTGACCGAACACGTCGTCCGCTTGGCGTTCAACCACGGGGTTCTTCGGGCCTTCAACGACTGCGTGCTAATCCACGAGCACGACAACGGAGAGGCATCGACGACACGCCACATTGCGAACGACATGACGAACATGGTGAGGTCAACGCCACCGGAGTATTTGGGCGTCCCGTCTGCCACCTCGGTGCCCTTGAGTGCCTCGGTCGTAACACCATTCGCCGCGCCGACAGGAGCCCGGGGAAGGACTGTCACCCCTCCAGCGGACGCAAGAACGACGGCCACCATGGGCGGTATGGTCAACGGATCAGGGGATAAGGCTTTCGTGAAGCTGCGTCTGCCACAGCACTCCAACCATGAATTAGTTCGAGCAGGGCAGGAGGGGTTTGCGGGGGGGGTCTGGGATAGTAGCGTGGTCACGGGGCGGTACGCTTTGTCCTCTGTACGCACGCGCAGAGGGAGAGAAGACGCAAACAAGGAAGTACTACAGCAGTAGACTCACGATCGCGAAAGTAGCTTCAGCAGTCACAATTCGAGAAAAACACACAGCAAGCAACAATCGAGCACCTGGGAACAGCAGCAAGCCCCGCACAGATACCGCATCAAGCCCCAGTCGTTCAGCAGCCATATTTATGCGTCACTCGTTCGGTCGGCACGAGTAACCTGGGCACCATGCATCAAAAGCTGTAATGCGGTACGGGGACTGGACTTTTAGAGGGAACGCAAAAAAATCAAGTATATATATATGCGAATACGGGTCCTTCCGACCTGGGAATACGCTCTCCCATTCTCCTCGTACCCGGTATACGCGTGACTGCTCGCCTGGCTGGGGCGGCTGCTGCTCCGCTGAGGTTTCGCTGTTGTACATACGATGCTGCGAGGTACATGGGGGGACATCCCCGTGATATAATGAGGTATACTAATTAGTGCAGTATGTACGATTATCGCTTCGGGTGTTCCGGCGCCGGCGAACCTGGTACACAGGTATAGCATGTCCACCCCGAGAACAAACAATTGGGCAATTTCCTGCACGCGTGGCGGCCCCGCATGCCTGTCCGGCTGCCGGAGCGGCTGTTCGGCTGAGGTTTCACCGCTGCATTTGCAAAACCCTGACTTTCCGCGGCGTATTACCCCTATGCCAAGGATATATCGTAGGAAGGCGGCACTTTACCTTCTTGTGGCTGCCTCGTCTTTATATTTCAGAAACATGTTTACGAATAAAATGGGGGTACATGTTAGCCACTCTTTCATTCCGGAGATAGTACCGAGTGCCATACGCCACTATCTAATTGCCGCGTGCAGCAAATATATACGACACTACATGCCCTCGTGCTAGAAACGAGGACGATGTGTTGTACGAATGACCTATATGTGGTGTTATTATACACGATAGACATACGAACACTAGTGAATATATTGTGAAATACGCCAGATGTGAGTTCGACTGATTAAGTAGTCGATACGCAATGGCGCAAGCTGCCATGAAATATGTCAAATGTGAGTTCGATCGATGAAGTAGTTGACACTCAACATTGCACGCTGCGTAATATGCCTGAACTATATCCCATTCTACTCACAAGAGGTGCAATGAGCCGATCGCGCGTATTCTGTTAATAATATGCTATAGTTAATTCCTTGTTGAGGCTATAGCCAAATGGCTCCCCTGGAGGCTACCCGGGTCCACAGGAGAATTTACTCTACGTGGAATATGTACGGGTACGGCTGATTTATACCACACGCACTGCTGTTGCACAGCTTAATACAAATTGGGTGGCGAAATAGATATTATTTGAGCAGAAGTGGAGAGGGGCGCAAAAAGGGATACGATAGCGGGCGGTCCGCGGAAGGGAGGCTACCTCACTGGGGCTCGTCTGTCGCATGGCTAATCCGGACGATGACGCGGTGAATGAATTGGACACCCTAATGTTGTGAACGTCCTGGGGGGTACCATTAATATTGCGGCGGCGGTACCAACATGTCAATCTCCCTGGTACCCTCGTGTGTATACCACCATTTCCTCGGCACCACATACCAGACGCTGGGTACCCGAAACAAATCACGTTACCTACGAGATAGTAAGGGTACACGATTCGCAAGCACAATAGGTACTACAGTAGTATCGGGAATGCGCGGCACGGTAAGGCGCCATGTTGAAGAAAAGGCATGGGCGATACAAACAGCCGGTTGCAGATGTGAGTCGGAACGAGACAAACCACAGCGTAAGGGTCAAGTCTTTGTCACAGTGCAGTGGTTAGATATCGGGGCAAGCGATTCCGTTTAATTTAATTCATTATTAGGTGCAAGGGTAAGCAAGCGACGTGCGGAGGACAGTGCCAAGCACGGGGCGCGACCAAATCGCAGTGCAAGGGTATATGCGGCAGGGCTAAAAACTATAGATACAAAATCGCAGGGCAAGGGTATGCGGCATGGGCAAGTCGTCAAACGAAACCAAAGTTGGTGCAAAGGGGATGCGGCAGGACGCAGCAGTACAGGGGTCAAATCTCAAACATGGTGCAGTGGTTCGATGCGCGGCCAGCAGCTTTGACTGTCTCTAATTGTTTATTTTATCGCTTGGGTTAATATGCCCAAAAATATATTTTTATGGTTTCGACCGCGAGAAACCAGCAGCAGTCCAAGGGCCACATCTCAACCATGGTGCAGTGGTTCGATGCGCGTCCGGCGGACTACTATTTCTAGTTCATTGCGCGACAACACCGCAGCACCACAGGGGCCACATCTCAACCACGGTACAGTGGCGCGATGCACGGCCAGCGGCGTATGATTTCTAGTATATATCGTGATAAAATGCAGCAGTCAAGGGGCCACATCTCAACCATGGTGCAGTGGTTCGATGCGCGGCCAGCGGCTTACCATTTCTAGTTTTATCGCGCAACACAACCGCAACAGTACAGGGGCCACATCTCAACCATGGGGCAGGGGTTCGATGCGCGGCCAGCGCAGTATGGTGGCCGAAGTACGCCCAATCAAGACGGTACTTTCAAGAAGTTTTGGTGAGACCACGCAGCATCCGGCAGGTGGCCAAGGATAACCTAAGGAATACATCGAAGTTTGGGTAGGCACACCTACCTAGGCAGCAGGCCTCATTCAACCCCATACTTACATTGAATGATCAGCGGCAGCGCAAACGAATACTGTAGTAAAACCGCCAACCATTCATTGGAAACTCAGGAGGGTACCAAAACGTGGTTCCAGGGTTTGGGGCGATTGTCTGCGTTTCAGCATAGCCCAACGATTCACTCTGCCAAAAGCGAGCCTCGCAGCGAGGATAGGGAAATGAGTGCAGGTAAGAACACAGACTATGCCACCGTCCTAACAAGCGTAGTATAGTCTTTCCTGCACGGTTTCTTTTCAATCCATAGAAAAGACACCGCGCTGAGTGCGCACTCAGCGCGGAGTCTTTCTCGGGCGAGGCCACCTGCTCCGCGGCAGGAGGCCTCATACAACCAAATACTTACATTGAATGATCGGCGGCAGCGCAACAGAACACTCTAGCATGTAAATCAGGGATAATGTTGTATATATATATAAAACAAGGACAATGCACACGTCGGCGTGTTAGGTTACAGTATGGTTTTGAACCAGTAGGTTCGCACTTTTGACAATGCACGTAGGCGACCTGTTGGCTCTGCCAATGGATCATGACGCGAGAAAGGCGCCGACGGTGGTCTCGTCTAGAAATGTGTCCGAGATGGAGGACAGCGTTTCGTTGACGTGACTTGAAGATCGGACCGGCGTGACCACATTTCAAGAGCGTATAGCATCAAGCTCATCGCTGAATACGGGGCGGAAGAGGATACCGCGTGATATTTGCGCCGAACATAACGGCGAATTAGCGTTTTGTAGAACGCGTTTACGGGGGCTGGGGGTCCCGAGGCGCAAGGCACACCCCGGCGGATGTACTCGATACTGGTAACGGCGAGGTGCCTTGTTGATTTTTTAACAAGAAGACGAGGCGAGGGCGAAACTAGATGGCTGCATGGCAGTTCGGTTGGTAGGCTGAAAGCGGTGGGCTCACTCCGCGAGGCTCCCAAAACCCACCTCTCCCACTACCCTAAAGTAACCTGGAGGGAGGTGTCTCCGAGGGCCAGCGGAGGCAAATATTTTGATGTAGTTATGCTCGACGACGCAAGCGAGAGGTCCCGATCGTGTGGCGTTACCGTTGACGGCACAAGCTGAACCACCGGGTGATGTTATAGTTTTGTTGAAGGTACTGTCCCCGTCGGTGGCAGATTGATGACAAGGGTTCGTGTTCTGGAGACGACGAGAGTGGCTGAAGTTCGTACATAAATTAAGTGGAAAGGGGACCACGGAAATAGAAGAGTTGTATTCAGAAACAAAAAATATATATTGTGAAGGCAACGGTATAGCCGGCTGGTTGACGTACGATCGCAATTCATAAGTCGTTATGAGCAGCTGATGATCTTCCGAGGGTTTCGCCAGTGTTGAAGTGGGACAAGATCGACGTACATGATATATCGTTTGAGTTGGATGAATTAAATAGTCGCGTGTCAGAACACGAGACGATTTTGGTCGACGACAACATTTAACGTAGACTCGTGCCGGTATAGCGCCTGAGTCATCGGTTGCGAGTCAAACTCAAGATAGAGCGGGGAGTGTAACTTAAACCAAAGCGGTCGCTATAGCATGTTGCTCCAGACCTATCATCGTTGTTAGAATGAGAAGGTTGCAACGCTTGCGAAACCGGGTTCATGTGACGCAGTGACCGACAGCAACCGCACAGTACCTGTGGCGGTCGTGGTCCAAGAGAGAAACCTCACTCAAACCCTCCCTCGCCGACGTATGAACTTTCAGCACAATGCGTGGCGTAAGTGACAACCTTAGCAGCAGACTGGTTCTGTTAGCACATTGTGGTGAGAGATCATTAACATACCATGCTCTCGGGCTCAACATATGTTGATTGGGATGGTAATAGACGCAACCGCCAGTTGTTCGACGATCGGCCTATCGTTTGTCGTTCTAAATCCACTCCTTCGAGAGAGATGTGTACGCCTGTCCCATTTGGGTAAAAGTTAGCTGCGTAAATACACACACGCGCAGAAGGGCGCAGAAGCAACTACCAGCCTTTCCACAATTACCTCGAAGAACATATGTTCGCACCCTGCTTGTCGTGATAGTATTAATATCATTCAAAAACTGAGACTGACCCTAGGGATAAGGGCAGCTCACCGTTCGCGACTGTAAACTTTGTGTGGATTGGTGACTGCAGTTCGTTCTTTTGAAGGGTTCAGATGTCTCGATAATTGGCGAACCATGCACAAAATAAAAAAAACTCGTACACCCTAAACAGTGAGATGAGCAACAACGGGGATCAAACCTAACTTGTTTACGGTGTTAGAGGGTCTGCGCAAAAGAAAAAACAGTACGAACTTCGCTTATCTATTCCCCCGTCACCGACGAGAAATTTAAAATGCTAATTAAATTAGCGTGAAAATGACGAAGTTACGTTTTTTTGGACAGCGAAATTTACTAGAGCCATATTTGTGTGATATGAGATTCGACCGCTGCCTTCTGTTCGCCAAACACTTTCCGGACGCTTTGGATTGGCTAAGCGTGCCCGGAGAAAGGCCTCGGACCGCGTCTGCTACCGGCGGGGTTATGCGAGATGAATTGCTGGCGATGCTGCTGCATGCCTTAGCTGTCTGCTGATGCAGCAGATAGTTGCTACTGCAGCTGCTGCTGCACGTCACGTACTACTGCTTCTACCGCATGTAGTGTGCTGCTGCTTCTACTGCTGCTGCTGCTGCACGTCACGGACTACTGCTTCTACTGCATGTAGTGTGCTGCTGCTGCTCCTGCTGCTGCTGCTGCAAGTAAGTGTGCTGCTCGTGGCAGTGCTGTTGTTGCTGCAACCACTGCGGCCAGCCAGCACTGCGGTGAGCAGGCCCTGCTGCCGCAAAAGTGAGCGATGCTCCATGCGATGAGCGCGACTGCAACAGCAAGGTCTGCTGCAAGCAAGGTCTGCTGCTACAAGAAAGAGAGCCGCCTCCAGCATGAGCTGCTGCAAGCGCTGATGCGGGCGCTACGGCTACTTGCGGTCGCTGCTGCCACAAGCGCGTGCACCCTTGCCGCGACGCTCCTGATCTTCGCCGCTACGATCATTTTTCGGGCGGAGAGGACAACAAATGACGGTGACCTTTTTGTTGTGGCTGTTTTGCTAGCACAACGCGTGTCGGGGAGCGCAAGATAGATTAGATGTCTGCCTGTTGGTACTTGGTGCTGCTTACTGCTCCTGCAGCTTGCTACTGCTGCTGTGCTTATGCTGGGGGTAGGTACTACTGCTGCTGCTGCTTGCACGACTTCTGTTCGGCTCGTTTGGTCCTGCAAAAGTTCTGCTGCTGCTGCTGCAAGTGGTTTTTTTTCAACATGTATATATATTTAGCTATTTTCGTCTCCGATTTACGCGCATGCCGGAAGGCCTCTGTTTGTGATTATCCTTCCGACGGAATTCCCTGATACACAAAAATATTATGTACAGACACTCCATTGTGTGAGACTGCAGGAAACAGGTGCCAGAGAGCGCGTCCAAGAGCCGCAAATACTACCAATATAACGTACCTAGAATGGACCGGCAATGCAGTTCGATCAGCTACAAGTACTAGTGAGACTCGTTACCGAGGAGGTACAAAGCTGTTCACCAACCTCAATGGGGTAGCTTAATTTGTATGCTGTTAGTTGTTGTTGCTGTTGTTGTTTTTGTTTTCTTCACATTAAACCGTTCTTTCTAGGCGTCGAAATCCAGCACAACCAGTGTCCGTGCCGATTCTTCAATCCTAGACAAATACAAGTTCTGTGGCCACAAAGCTACGCCACAGAGATACTACGTGGCCACGTATGCAATGCAATGCCATGTCACTATACTGCATACAACAGGCATGACATACACGTTCCATGACCTAGAGTAAGAATCGAAACGAAGAGAAAAAAAACAAACACAACAAACAAAAAACTAACAAAAAACAAAAACAAGGAAGACAATTCGAAAGGCAAAAAGAAACAAGAAAAAAATAGAAGAAAAAAAACATCGTGCCCCCCCCGCAGGGGATCTGGCAGACACTTAAAAAGAACGAGCTGGAAAAAAATGGTGTACACAAACTGTTAATGTTGACTACGGTCTGTTATATATATATGAGATTACCGCATTTTAGTTCTTCTATATGAATTGCAAGAACAACATGTGACGAGGGGGGTACAATACTCCGCCCACGGAATGGATGGATTGTATGTTGCCAATATGATACGGTAGCGTAGTTCTTCTATTGTTGACGGGATATCGATTTAATGGCCGCCGAAAGTGACCCCCGATCCACAACACGTATACTTCGGAACTTACATGCTTGACGCCGTGGGCGTGTTTAGTTTATGCATGTCAAACGGTGCGAGCTATTTCGATGTAAGTTGCGTTTGAGAACAACTGCATATAAGTTCGCGGGGGTTTTCATAACTCAAAGATTAACCCTAACCTTACCCGCTACCCTATTTTTCTTGCTGTGGAAGCATCGAAATTTTTCACCCCTCATTCAGTCCTCAAATCCACGTCTTTCGACGGCGGGGCAGTAAGGGCATCCAGACTTGCAATCTACGAACACGCTACTGCAGTCAGCTTGTTTGTGATCTGGCACCAAACGTCAGAGACGTCGTCACAAGGGTCCACTCAGGAGAACCACGATCTTACCGAATCGATGGCTCGTCACCCAAGACGAGACGTTTAGCTGAGGACTACTCGACTTTCAGCCAACCGTCGATAATGTAAGCCATGGGAACACATGCCTGGGTTCACGAGGGACAATGGATGTTCGGAGTCCGGCAGCCTAAAAACGCGCTGCAGGGGGGGTAGAGCACACGAGTGGCTGAACATAATCCTGTTCGAGGAACTCCGGCTGCTGCTGGAGGCATGTCACGAGATAGTACGGCAGAGAGAAGTTTGAATTTGCGCGAAGAACACACCCAGAGGTTCGGACCAACGGGACGCGGAAGTACCAACGTTCCAGTCTAAGTTGGACCAGCGAGCGGTCAGCCAATCCCCCGTGAAGGGTTGTAAATAGAGTGCATACCCCACCGGTAAGTCGGGTAGTGCTTTTTATCTGCATCTTTGGCGCCATGTATCTGTCAGGCCCAACACCGCGCGATCCTTTGGCGAATTCAACCCTGACTAAACCTCCTGGACCAAAGAATTCTGTATCACGCCGACAAAGCAGCTTGTGGGTTTGCCAAAGTGTCGTCTCCACAGCCGTACATTCCCCTACGGGAATATGACTCTGAAAAAATACATGTCTCAAAATAAGATATGTCGTTTGAGTGAGACTTTGTCGACAACCCTCAGGATCCAGTTGGAATAGGTATACTGCACAGGCGTACCCCACTAGAGAACGCGTGGGATGCTATCCGTCCGCGTGACGGCCCCCAAACGACGGGGCCCATATCCGACCTCGTTGGAGGCCTCACTCTCTTCAACGTAGCGACGGGGAGCAACACGCCCGATAACACTGTCTGCAAATTTGGAGGAATAACAGTTCCAACTGGTTGCGAACGCGCAGGAAGAAAATTCAAGTGGTCCTTGGAATGCCGAAACTCTCCAAACCTTGCTAACTCGAAATATCGACAAAGTGAGGCCCAGACGTGGAACCAGGGCCCGACGACAAATTGGTAACGTAAGACTACTTGTGGTGGTTATGAGAAACAAGGTGTTGCTTGCGAGCACTTTGATAAAGGGAAACCTACACCCGAAACTGAGACAGAGTACACATGGTGGTAGTCTCTGACTATTTGTTCCTGTTATCTGTTGCATAACCAGTACCATATATTAGCCACGTTACATCGTAGTACTGCGGTTGACTTGGTCTGGAATGTTCGCAAGCTCTGTTCTGAACACACCTGTGCCGTCGAAAAACAAATCACTGCTTGACCGCGTCCAGTACAAAGTAATCCACTAATATGCGACGGCAACCAGATCCCGCACCGAAAATCCCGCATTGTCTTGCCGTGGCTGGAGCCCGTCTCCGGGAGTACCGCGGTTGTCGAAAGCCGAACAAACCAACCCGTATCTTGTGACCAACGCAGATCCCGTACAAAATATCCGGTTGAGTGCCGTGCTGACTGAATGCCCTCCCGGGGAGTCTCGCGGTTGCCGTATGTCGTATACATATGGGAGTAATGTCTGGGGGGTAACGAATTATCCTCGATATATTTTCCCTTAGTTAAAAGGGCCTACAGAGGGATACTTTGATTGATGTGTTATCACAGCGGTTATACCCCACACTGGATATACAGTCGGAAGTGTGTTGCCCTCACTCCGCTCAACGTTTATTACCGGCACAATAATTGTTCAGGCTCATTCAGTACAAGTTTATGATTTCGGCATGTACCTGCGTTTGGCTCTAATAGTGAAGGTCTTCGTGTTCTTCGCGTTTGCTCCAATATTCTCATCTTCGAAGTTTACATTCTGACCATATCTCGAAAGGGTCTTGCTTTATATTTTTTTAGCTTCAACAGAGCAGAGTTTGACAATCACCATGCGCAGTTTCTGAGGGCCCCGCTGGGTTTGCAAGGTATGTTATTCCAATAAATGTGTACAATATTACCATCGTCGGCTTCAGCACCCGTTGTGTTGTTGTGGTGAACTCTTTCTGATAGTACATGATACTCGGCATTCACTATACTGAGCAATATTTCACTCATATCCCTGTCAAAAGACTGATACGGCTGCACAGCAAAAAAGCTCTTCGGTATACCTAACTGAACCTGGGGGGCTTTCATTTACTTGGAGTGAGTACGGCGTTTTGAGCGCAGAACTTTCATTGCAACGTATTCCAATCGTCACCCGTTTTGAGTTTAGCTCTGAACACGGTTTGAACCGTATTGTGTGCCTTGCAAAAGTTTGGAAGCCTACAATTTCCTCTTTCACAATAAACCGGAACCTGTACTGGTATGCACAAAGGGTACTGTCTGCGCGGTCTCCATTGTATGCTGGTTGGATTCGATGAGCATCATTATCCGGTGCGGTAGAACGGATACCGTGCTACACGGAGATCTCGGGACATGATGGAAGCAGATCGAGTCCGTCAATGTTTGTCGCGGTAGGCATAACCATGTATAGATCGCATGTCCCCCTGTGAAAGTACCCACGTGCCCTATGCTTTGCGCCACTGTTAATGTAACATGGGTACGTGTCGGGGGTAATGTTGTTGCTTCTCTATTGCCTTGTATACGCGTTGAAACAATGTCTCGGGTATTTAGACTAAACGTCGAATTCAGCAAGAGTACTCCGACCTTGGCCTGCACCCGTCGTACGCTAGCCGACGTAAAACCATTTGTAATTCGATTATATCTCTTTTAGAAATTTGACAGAATCCAACCTCCGCTAAACGTTCGTCGAATGATAACAATACAGTATATGCAAAAATCGGATACCGGATGCCGATGGTATTCGCTCTGAGCATGCCTTTGGGCCTGCACCCACGATCGATTCACTTATTATCACCTAATTCGACCTCCATCAAGGCATAAGGCTTGTATATGATCCCTATACAGAGTTAAAACATTACAATTATAAGATCCACAACATGTGCTATTTGCACACCGATGGTTTGATTCTGAACCTGATGTTTGTGTACGCCTTTTTTGCGGGCACACGAAAATGGTTCACTATGTCTCCTTTCTTTGTTTTTTGTCGTCAGGGTTTGTGCAAACATGGTTTGTCTTTTTTAATGTGCCTTAGATCCTAAAAAACAAAACATAAAGGAAGTAGTGCAGTAACCAATCCCTTCGGTATTCTATTGTGAAGCACGTGTCAGAGTTAGGCAAACAAAATCAAGTGGTGCAAGTATTGATCCGCACGGAGAACTATGATAAAGCTCGCGTCTGGTTTTTAGATATAGATACAAGCTCGAAAAACCGGAGTGGGAATGAATATGCGCGACCAGCAAGGGCATTGGCTTGCCCAGCTCGTACGACCACGACACATTCTTCCACAGGGGTGCACCTGACATTGCCCGGAGGTCCTCGCCTGCTTAAGGAGCTCTCTGCATCACCCAAGCCAGAATTCAAGGAGAATGGCACGCCGAATCAAATGACCAAATCCCTTGGCCAAGGTATGACTATGCACTTCGGTATGTCCAAATGTACTACCACGTATCTACGTTGGGTAGTCCTTTAGCTGAGAAGTGCCTCAATCAACACAATAGTGTGTCAGAACGTGTTACCACTCTCTATCGTACAACTCGTTTCGCAGCCTTCGTTCGGCCAGGACCAATTCGAGGCGAACAGCACCGCGTTGGCTATCCGACTCAACCCGGAGATGTTGCGAATTGACAGTGCGGAGGGTAGTTATCATTTCCTGGGTAGCACAAGCGCCTACAACAGACGCCCATCGTGTTTAAGACCGACACAAGTCACCTACAGTGCCTTCATAAATGGTATCGCTCCGCTTACCAAACAGAGGTTTGTGCGCCGAGCTATGATTTACCGGGGGACAGAGCTTGCGATTTGTCTTTCGCGGAATCCCAAGCACTTGCACCCTCTGTATTCGTTGATATTGGATACAGCACCCATCTCGCTTTTACGTCTCAGATCCATCATTTGGTATTTTCCTTGGGGTAATGTTGGCAACAGAGCGTTTCTCTCGTGAGACGTGCAGAGCCCGATGGAGCGAATGAGTCGTGAAGGGACTGTGACGGGGTCGCTGATGCGTTGCTAACCACCCTTCCAATGTCGCTTGAGGGCTGGCTGCGAACGTCGCTGCTGGTTGAAGAACGTGCTGTAAATTCATGTGGTGTTGGTGTATTGCGTGTTTGCCGTTGCGTTTTTGGTTAGTACAATGGCCGAGCATTTCCAACAAAATGCTGCTGTAGTGCACGAGCTGCTTCTGCCGACTGTAGCAGTAGCGTGTCTGTAGCTTAGCGCAGGCAGCGAGCGCTTCCCCTTAGTCTGCTGCGTTGCGGTGCTGCTGTCGGGGTGCTGTATCTCTGGGCTACTCGACCGATAGCGTATCAATATACAACACACAGATAGGACGACTCAGGCAACATCCTTGGAAGAAAGGATATGCCGGTGTCGTATTGTACGTACATCAAGTCAATCAGCATGGCCGATAAGCGGTCCAAACATTCTACTGAAAATACATACCACCTTTCAAGACTGGTTCACTCACACGGGAGATACCTCCCTTCGGGTTCACATTACCGGTGGTCGTCCACGTTGCAAAAGTTGGCTTGCGCAAAACGCCGTCAATAAGTTTTCTGTCTCTTTCTGTTTCTAGTCTAAGTTAGGTTGTGACGTTAGAGTATCGTACTTGGTAGGTTGGAATTTCCTGTTGTATCCCTGGCTCAAAAATCGAATACTTTGGTTATCTCTGTCTCACAGACTGTGACCACACAACTGTTTCCCTTAGTCGGATGTAGAACAGGGACTGGCACTCGCTGTACCGACGTTCACCTTGAGCAGAAATAAATGGTTCGACGAGAATAAAACAACAGAAACGCATGCAGATAAAACTCCCAACTTACCCCTAGTGTGAACTGATAATGCCGCATCACCGAATGCATATTTTTTCGGGAGGGTTTGAGCGTGATTACACGTTGTTACTCTATTCATGATATTCGAGATACCATGAATATTGCCGGACATATTCGTGCGAAAACCGGACAGTTGTATATGTCGCGGGAAACCTTTGTACGGGAAATAGCAAATATCTTTTTTTCCGCGGTATGTAAACCCGATGAAGTAATACGTGCGGGACGCGTTCGCTCGGGACATGAAAGTCACAATTATCACGGAACTACCGAATAAATCCGAAACTCGGATAAAAACAAATATAAATACGGCGTATGAAATTCAGACAAAAGCCCTCCAAACAAAAGTTCAAAGGAAAACATAAAAACACCTACTCACATCGTACACCTTAAACAGGGAACGATCAAGCCGCTGTTCCTATCCTCCATGGTGCGTCATGGGAGACTATGGCCCAACCGATAGTCGCCTACAAGTTGCCCCATCGGCGGGCCAATGGGCTGTCCATCTAACGGAGAGCACACGAATGGCCAGCATAGCATCTCGTCATGTTTTTTATTAAAAACCGGCTACGCTAAGGTGCACCTGGCGTTGGACACTGAAGCTCTGAATTGGTATTATCTGATTTCGACGGAATCAGAGGCCAAACAATGTTCGTCACCGTATTCGGTCCTCTCCCGTTCGGTTCCATTCCTATGCACTGCGTTCGTTTTGGTATCTCCGTGGTGCGATCCATTGGGAAATGTCACCCCATAACATTTGGTCCGCATCATCAACCATGCGATGCTTCCTACGACAGAGGTAGCACATTTCCACTAATATGTTTCGAGAATGACGGTGCTCTTTAGACCCAAAATCGTCGCAATGTCATTCTAGCTTTCCAAATGCTAGTTTTGTATACCTAGACCTTCCAATATGTTTGGGAACAACAATTTTTATTCACTAATAAAATTCAGCTTTTCGGGGGTGACGAGTCTCGGAAACGGATTGGTGCACCTCTACGGTAGCTTGAGTCATGCGCCAGTGAATGGTACTATGAACCATCCCATGGAATGTACACGAACCATGGTACAGTGAATAGCACGCCATGGACCACGGCATGGTTTACCCCAGGGTTCTCGACCATAGAAGCGTGCCTATGTTTCGAACGTGGGTCTACTCGACGAAATCGAATTCTCCTAGGGGGATACCATCTGCACCCATGGTCCATGATACCAGTTAGTACAGCGTCATACAAATATACGTGGTTAGCTCCGTCGCATATGTACCATGGTACATTCCGTTAAGCAAAGCCGTCGATGGGCTGTGCCACGAGGGTTCCGGCCAAAATAGCCAATTGCAGGGCTTCTGGCGTGTGTTGTTCACGTCGTTTTGGTATCAACTGTTGTTCGTCCGATGTGGACCATGTATAGTTGTCGTTGGCTCAAACACCAAGATATGGTGACCAAACAAACAAGAACGCGAAGCCATAGCACTGATCAGCCTTCCACACCCGCTGCAACATATGCCGCGGAATTAAAAGAGAACTGCACCAAACTAGCGCAAGTATGAGACTTCAGGCCTTCGACGGAGAAACCTCAAGTGCTGAACGCGTAGAGTGTGAAAGAGATAATCGGAAGAGGTATGTGTTGTAACCAATACCTTAGTACAACCGGACAAAACATGTCGATTGAGAACTCGTGTGCATGCAGATGGCTGTTACTACGGTAAAACTGACAATGCCCTTACTTGTCGCTGCCATTAAAGGCATCATTCAATTGAGGCTGTGAAGAGCGTTGTATACCAAATATTGGCTCGTGGTCGCTGCTCGTGGGGTGATTGCTGTTGAATGCCGATAGTCACGGTGGACTCAGGCATGGCAATTTCACTCGGGAATGATCACCCAAGGTTGTACTCAATCAAGTTTTCGACACGTGTCGTGCAACTAGCATAGACCAGAAAGTCTGCCTTACGCTGGGGTTTTGAACGTGTATGACACAGCAAGGCACTGCTCCCTCGCAAGGTAAGACTAGTGAAATTGGTAGTCGTTTGTAGAGAGTTTCAAGCGATCCGAGTATTTGCTCACCTCCACTGCCGTCGGCGGCGTTGTGCGTAAAGGTGGCGTTACCGTCAATGATTACCTCTGAGGAGTCCGCATAGATGACACCTGCAGGTGCAATTGCGGGCGACGCTTGGGTATTTGGTTATCACGCTGAGAACAAGTACGTCCGGTGGATAAGATGTGGGTCACAACAAAGCAAGCTCCCGGTTTGGGCGTAAAATAAAAAACGAGAGAATCCGCAGCACAGAAAGGCAGGCAACGTTGCAGAAAACAGCGCATGAGAAATTGACCAAAAGAACAAAGCACATCATCTATGAACAGACAGCAGTGACTGCGATATCCATACCTGAATACCATACCCGTCGTGTATAAAGTAATAAACGTATGTTTATGAACAACGAGTACATTATTCTGAGACCCTGTGTTCAACGTCATGGTTTGGTTTCATTTCGGGTTCAAAACGACAGCGCAGGGGTGCATTGGGGTGTTTGTACACCCTGGAAATTAGCGAAGGAAGTATCAGTGGGATCGTCATTCGTCGAAAGAGACGGTTGCGATCCGACATGCACACGTTTTTAGGCAGAAATGTGCGTGTTCCAGGTCGGGGTCCTTCGGGGGCTGTAATCCACGTACGTACTAATTGTCGAACGCATTGAGGTATACGCAACCCTGACGCAAATCATAGATGATGTTCCAAGACACATGACGCGTATCTTCGAAAACCAAAACCAACAGGGTAGACAAACACACTACCTGGGAACATTTCGACAGCTCAGCTTGAAGTGGAGTATAGCTATGGAGTGAAACTTTTCTTTTAACGAATGCCGATATCGTTGAAAGCCCTGCTTCCTGAAGTCACCTCCAGGACGACTACAACATAGTCTTGATTTGTGAACTTGGGGAGGGACAGGATTGTATACTTTGCAGCCGTCAGTTGTTCATATTTGCAAACGCACACGTTGAACACAACAGCAGTACCTCTCGATAGACAAACCCCACCTGTTACAGTCTAGCCAGTCCGACATAACAATAGTTTTGGATGATGTTCCATACCACTATTCACAGCGATATATTAGCTGTGCCTGACGAGATGAGGGAGCACCACATATAATTTGACAGAGGATGACGAACAACATATTTTGCATGGGTTTCGACCTACATAAACAACTTGTATCCGTACCCTCCTTTGGGGTTTTATTAATTGCAACTATGAGGCTCGTTGCTTTGAACACAATGAGATGGGGTTCACGTCCAATGGCGGATAGCGAGGTTAACACCACGAGGAAATAATAACTGGGCAACGGTGTCGTTGTCCATGACAATGTTGCCGGCATTGGAACTGAAGGGGAGTGTTGCCTTTGTACATAGCCTGCCCAATGCAATTATGTAAATTGTAGTGGCCGGGCCGATCAATGATACTCACACTAATCTGTTTATATCAACAAGAAGCGCACAAACCCATTATCGAATGCCGGTTAGAAGATCGTTAGTGCCATCACGTGTAGATACTTTGGTAAAGTAGATACAGCGCCGACATGACAGATTTGATAGACTACTACTAGCATCTGGGTGCCTGGTTCGAGACGAGGTTATATTCTGAGGGAGTCTTTGTTTGGGGTGGTAGGAAGGCGGATGTAGTCGATGACGGTGAAAGTCGAGCTATACTTCGGAAAACGGCTAAGTCGAGGAAACCTCCGGAGTCTTGAGACAAAACGGTCGGCCGGGGACAGCAAAAGATGGATGAACAGCAGATCCGCCACTCTCAGCGGACCCAGAGGGCATCGGTGGGTATGTGGTGAAGGCGCCTGGATGGCGTGTCACGGTAAACAAAAAACAATCCTACCTTTAATAACGCCAACGAGATGGAGACAGGGCGAAGGCGACGGTTGAACGATATATTTTGGCTGAATTCGTTTTTTGCAACTTAGCGGCAGGTATGCATGTTGGCGGGGAACACCGGTTGCAGCGGCACAAGCTCAACGAACATATTGGGCAGCATCGAAGCTACCTGGTATGTAGTTTGAGCACATCAAGCGAATCGGTCGCGTATTGGAGAACCGAACGATGCCGGTTACGCACAACGCCCAAAGTGGGCTAATGTCGGCGGAACGCTCAACTCCTTGAGTCAAGTACACGGTTGAAAGTACAAACTGTAGATTGAGGGGGGGGATAAAATGGATATCGCTATAGCCTGTTCACCAAGACACTGCCGCTTCGTTGTCTCAAGTGATTCCGACATTGCAGATGCGAGGGGCCGGTTATGCAGAAGCCCAAGTCCCACAGACATCATATATATGTGGAATTCTTGTTTTTTTAAACCACTCACTCGCCGAGGACTGTACCTCTGTCGCACCTGGCGCAAGTGACAACGTCAACGGCTGGTTGTCGTATCAAAAATGTGGCAAGTAATCGTTGTACAATTGACATACAGACATCTCGGAGAAAAAAACCAAACAGCAAATGAAAGGAGACCCAATCATGTTCGAACATCGCCCATGGTCGGTGGTTCCAACTGCACTCTGCACTTTAGAAAGAGACATGTTCCAGTGGAATTGGGGTAGATGTTAACAGGTCAACTAACCACCTTCCCAGATGCCAAAAGAAAACAACCGTCCAGCTATCCACCGTCATCGCAAAACATGCTTCTTGTGCGGATCCAGCTAATCTAGGAAGTGAAACCATGGCGATAATGTCAATATTTATTTGTTTATTACGGTTGGCGGAAGGGACTCGTACAGCTACATATTCGCCACTGCCGCTAATTCTAATTATTGGGTTGGTTGGTGGATGGATCCCGATCAGCGAGATGCCCAGACGATGGGGGAAAAAATACACCCCTTCACATATGACGAGAACGCGCCAGTTTGGAGCCAACCAAACCTGACGTTTAGTCACATACAGCTCCACGCACACTTCGTTGGCGTATTTTTTCATACTTGACCTTGCCGAACGATAACCGACACCCCTCTCCAGCTGCCGTACTTACTGTAGGGACATAGTGCAGAGAAAACACCCACGTGTAATCGATCGTCTATGGGGACGATTATCGTTTTCGTATTTCTGTGGCGTAGACAAGATTAAAATTGCAACTGTCACCAACTCCACAAACAAGATAGTTAACACATTTTTTCATTCAGCTGAATACGTGGTGAACTCTTCGAATAATATGGACTATGAATAATATCTTCGACCCATCATGTCGTACTGTAGTCCTCCTCTCAAGGCGGTATGAAGATCACGCAGGTAGGATATTATGCCTGCTGCGGTAGATATTCTTCAATAGCTAACATGTCATCGCGAACGTGTTTGGTCCATTCATAATCAACTAAATTATTTGGTCCACGCTATGATGCTGTAGTTGCTTTACCGTAATATCTTGACCCATTCCAAGGAACCAATATTTGGTACAACGACATGAATCCATGATTTGTTGGACTGACTAATAGTTAGAACGCACGAAGCGATCAGTCTGTCGAACCCTAGCCTACCCTGCGAGCGCAGGATAGGCAAATGAACCATACAGAGGACATATGCCTCGCCCATCACCTAGCAGCGCCCTGGCGCTTATTCAGGCGGCGCCGGCGACCACGGCGCCGTTCTGTCGCCGGATCGGGATCGGGGCTAGGCTTTTTTCCATTTTAAACAACGAGAACCGACCGGGTCGACCACACGTTCGCACCCCTCGAAGAGGGTGTTTGAGTCAGGTCTGGGCGGAGCAAATAAAAACAGAGGCCTGGGCCACGTGGGCAACCTTTCACGCTGCAGCGCACCAACAACGAGGTATGCAACAGAGAGTGCATTGCGGTTCGTAGGTTGATTTCATCCATAAATGTGTGTTGCGTAATTCAAGCAGAATAGGAACATAGCACAGTTTTGCTTCTGATGACCTTACATTTCGCCGAAACCTCGCACGTGGTAACAAAACCGGCCATAAGGCTATGCCGGTACGAATAAGTAGCGCGGGCAGATCGGGGAGCTCTAATACTACAGCTACCGTTACCCCAGGTACATATGGGCACCACTACGAGCGGAGTCGACAAAGAGTAGCTGCTAGATCGAAACTGCAGCACGCCGCAGCAAGCAGACGGGTACCATCGGCATCAGCAGCGGCGACCTCACAGCAGCGTAGTCTGAGGCCCATGAACCGCCGGTCAACAGCAAACATCTGCCATCGCACAGTGACAGTCCTATCATACACCGTGATACTGTCGTTTGACGAAATTACTACAACACGGCAGCTTACCCTATTACTACGTGATAAATAATAGAGAGATTAAAAATATGTGGTCACAGGGCACGAGACAGAGAAGTACGGCCTGGAGTATTGACATACGAGGTACTATCAATTATATATATTTACGTAGGTACCTCGATGTATCAGAGTCTCGTATTTAGGCAAAACGGTCAGCAGATGAAGTACAGTACTGAACACAAGGGACAGCGTCCCAAAATGCAATGTTTCTTCATTACCCCAGTACGCTGCGGCACAAACGGCACGCAGTTGTGACACCGCGCGAGCAAGGCGGAACACGCGACAAGCCATTAGTATTTGTGCATTCTGACTGGGTTGCTCGGAGTCCACTCCAGCGACTGTTATTCCAGATACTATATGCATGTAGAGGTTACCACCTAGCGTGGCTCCGCGCTGACGGCCTGGTACAACGGTGCTCTAATGTTCATTCAGTATTGTGGACACTTCCGCGACCCTCGAAAGCGATCCTTATCTGCATACGTACAACGTACTCTTCCTAGTAGTAATAGTAGTGTTAATAGGCAACATGACAACACGTAGAACATCTGAGTCGCCGTGCTCGTGTCTGCGTGGCCGCTGTGTTATCTCGGTGGTTTGCTTAGGCTCACCGCATCGTTTCCTCACCCATTCGCATCACATCAACGAAGATAGTGCACATGACAGCAGTAATGTACTACCAGGTATTCGTGAAAAAAATAATATGCTGTGTATTAAATTCCAGACAAGGCACCTTCCTACAGAGCAGTTGGAAAACAATACCAGGTAGCTGTCACCTGGTATTGTTTATAGATATCCTAGCAAAATAGGTACGTACCAACAGTATCATACCGGGTTGGAGTGTACTAATACATATATACATATTTATACATGCATATTCATGGCGGAATACTCGTACATTTTATTAAATAAGGAAGACAAAATATGCAGCTGCAGAATTCAAGGGAGCATGTGTGTATATCCCAGGCAGAAGGTATTAAACTTAACAACAGCCGCCGGGGCATGGTAGGCACTGCCTGATTTTATGAATGAAGCTTTTCACCACAGCTGCCGACTTGCTAGGCGTGGCTGCATGCGCGAGCAGCAATACCTCCGCCCATTAGCGAGCCCTAGCATAGCAACAGCAGTAGCGGCCTCCAGTCGTTAGGCAGCCACATGCATGCGTCACTCGTCACGAAGGCAAGTGTGCGTCACGATAAACCTGTGGTGCAGTGATGTACCCGAACATGCAACTGACGTCTGACTCTTACCCTAAGTAGTGTGTTCTCTCAAACGGGAAGTGCCCCCCCCCGCCGTCAAAATGGAGGTACGCGGGCGGGTAGAAAGCAGAGAAGGAGGCGTTCGGGTATTTGTTCGATTACATGTCCTTCATGCCTGAGAATACACTATTGATAACCGTTTGGGCCACGTATCGCTGCCCAGCTCGGCCGAAGCGGCCTATGCTATTGTTAGGAGTGAATCATAAGAAAGCAAGTCACCCCCGAGAACAGACAGGTCGAGTTATTTTCTGCGCTGTTTTTGTACGGATACGTACGCGGAGGGGGGGGGGGGGGGGGGGGGGGGGCGCTTTGTTGGGTCGCCGCTGAGGGGGGTGCTGCCCCGCTGACGCTTCACCGTGCTGAATGTCTGAAGCGGACGCTTCTGCGGCGTAGTACAGGTATATAGTACCAAGAATATTATTATCGTAATCAAGCAAATCACCTCCGAGAACAACAATTCGAGCTACTCCTGCGCGGCGTATATGTACGGGTACGTACGCGGGGCGACTCCGCCATCTTGTCTGACCGCCGCGGCGGGGGGCTGCTGCTCCGTGGAGACTTCAGCGCTGCAAGTCCCACTCTGATGCTGCTGCGGCATATACATTGGACACCCGAGTGTTGTATTGCTATTCGAGAAATTTCTGTGTGTACTACAAACAGTACTGCTGCGGTAACAGTATATCAATGTACCAGGTACCTGGTACACGCGCGTGTGGACAGCCATTTCTTCGGTACGGTATACCAATGTGATTGGTACCAGTATATAACATGTCAGTCATAACAAAGCAAGTCACCCCCGAGGTAGTACGGGTACACGATTCAAAGCACAATCGGTACAGGCAGTGAGGGTACGGTACCGCACCACGCGCCGAGAGAAGGGTATGGACGATGCATACAGCTCGGTGGCTGGTGTAAGATTCGGGGCGCGGCAAAACTATAGAGTAGGTCGAGTCTCAATATCAGTGCAGTGGCGAGATGCGGGGCTAGCGGTTTCATTTTATATATATATTTTGTTTAGGCGTGAGCAAGCGACGAGTCAATGACGGTGCCAGGGCGAGTCGGGGCGTGACCAAATCTCAATGCAAGAGTATGCCGCAGGGCAAAAAGGCGATACACAAGAGATAAGTGAAAAAGTATGCGGCATGGTAAAAAGTCACTACACACAACATCTCAGTGCAAGGGAATGCGGCAGGGCAAAATGTCGCTACGCAAAGTATCAGTGCAACGGTATGCGGCAGAGCAAAACGTCGCTACACAAAAACCTGAGGGCAAGGGTATGCGTAGGCGCACAAAGGTGATATACGCCTAAGAGGGTAGTGGCGATGACCGAAATCGGTTACCAATGAGTCGGGGCGCGACGAACTCTCAGCAGTGCACGGGGAAAATGCCAATCATGGTGCAGAGGTTGAACATCCCCGCCATCGGTTATAAATATATTCGTAAAATTTGGATTTTTTTGCTTAGTTTATTCGTGCAAGGGTATGCGGCTACCTGGTACCGTAGTGACCGTGACCGAAATTGTTTACCAGTATGTCGGGTCGCGACCAAACCTGTGCAGTGGAGGGGCCTCATCTCAACCATGGTGCAGTGGTTAGATGGCGCGGCCAGCGGTTTTACTTTCAGCCTTGAATTTATTTTTTTGTGCTTGTTTTACTCGTGCGAGGGTATGCGGCTATACACTTAGGATGGTAGTGGTGACGAGAAATATCGGTTACCAGTGAGTCGGAGAACGACGAAACCTGAACAGTGCAGGGGCCACATCTCAAAACATGGTGCACTGGTTATATGGCGCGGCCAGCGGTGTTAAATATATCTTAAATATATTTCATTTTGCTTCGTTTATTGCAGCAATGGTATTCGGCTATACAACTTTGATGGTAGTGGCGATGAGCAAAATCCAATAGCAGTGAGTCAGGGTGCGACGAAACCTCGTCCGTGCAGGGGCCACATTGCAACCATCGTGCACCGGTGAGATGGCGCGGCTAGTGACCGTGAGTCGGGGTCGCGACGAAACCTCATCAGTACAGCGGCTACATCCTAACCACGTCGCAGTGGTTATAGATGGCGCGTCCAGCGGCATTTATTTTATTCGTAATTACACTTTATTCTGCTTGGTTTATTCGTGCAAGTGTATACGGCGGCGCTGAAAGTCGCTATACACCTAACATGGTTGTGGCGACGAGCGAAATCGGTTACAAGTGAGTCCGGGCGCGACGAAGCCTCAGCAGTGCAGGGGCCACATCTCAACCATAGTGCATTGGTTAGATGGCGCGGCCAGCGGATTTAATTTCGATCTTAACATATTTTCATTTTGCTTGGGTTATTCATGCAAGGCAGTCCATAAAAATAAAAAAAAAAAAATATATATAGAATACAAAATCGATATACACCAAAGATGGTTGTAGCGATGAGCAAAATCGGTTACGAGTGAGTCAGGCCGCGACAAACCTTCAGCAGTACAGGGACCACATCTTAACCATGGTGCAATTGTTAGATGGCGCGGCCAGCGCCCTTTAGTTTGATTCTTATTTATTTATTTTTTTGCTTGGTTCATTCGTCATTGTCTGTGTATGTTGTCTCGAGCAAGAGGGGCAAAAACCGCGTTGGGAACGATAACGTTGGGGGAGGGGTGAGATTGCAGGGTGGCGTAAATTTGTGTATGCATGATGCGCCGTCTGGGTCCGGTGAGAACAGCACGGGATGGAAAGGGCGAGATGGCGGCCGCATTGGTTGCTCCTCGAACGTTGGTACGACAACCAGAGGCTGCTTTGGGCTGACACAGGGTGCCTTCTCCGCTTGCCCCTGCCCGCAACAGCCAGATTTCGACAAGTGATGGCTGACACAATTGTCACCTCCGTGCGACTTGAGCGGAGATCACTAAGCCCCGTGTAACAGTGGCGAAAAAAAAAAAAAACGCCCGACGCCGCGTTGCACGGGGATAGCACGTCGGCACGGGATATATATACTTAAAAAAAAATGCGACCCAATCCAAGGAAAAAAACTTTGGTACAACGATATGAGTCGAGGATTTGGTGGATTTTACTCATAGTTAGAACTGACGAAGCGATCAGTCTGTCGAAGCCTAGCCTACCCTGTGAGAACAGAGTGATAGGCACAGGAAACATACAGACCTTCCCACCCTCTCTACAGGCTTAGTAGTATTTTTTTCAACACTCTAATATCAGTTGTAGGGGTGGGAGCCGCGCTGAGAGCGCACGCACCGCGGGGTCTATCCCGGGCGAGGCCCTCCTGCTCCGGAGCATGAGGCCTCATCATCTAGTCCATTTCTTATATTGAATGATCGTTGGCGGCGCCAAAGAATACTGTAGGAATGTATGTAAAACACCGGTCACATGGAAACGTATAGGGTACCTACACAGTTGAGGACTTATCACTCATAAATGTTTGGGCTGAAAATAGAAATGCAACAAAACATGACGTAGCACAGATAACGGGAGACGCCACACGGGAGCTGCTACCTAGCCGCATGGGAAGGTACTACTGTAGTACACGCAGGGTTCAACTGGATTGCACGGAATAGAGGGCGATTCGCAGTGCATATCCGGTGTGAAGCTTGGAGTCGAAAGTTCAATGTCAGAGGCACCTGAACCACATATACAGGCGTAACCGTCTATCATCGGTTTTGAGGCTGGCCTGTTCCTTCGGTGTCATGTCCGTTGGATATTGGGCGGCGGTTTCGCCTTCTAGCTGTCTAGATTCTCATCGAAGACATGAACAGGGCATGACAATTTCAAAGGCGGACGTAGGCCGAAACGGGTATGTACCCCCACGGCATTCCTTTTCCGTGGGAGTGGTCGAGAGCAACGTATGGCCTGGGCATAGAAAATCAAGTCGGGGCTGAATACTACAGCAACAGGAGCTGTGTAGGCTCAGACGTGGTGCGACGAGGCGACATAGAACGAGTCGAACGCGGAATATAAAAATCCCTCTAAAAATATCTGGTATGCTTAATATAACACAAACATGCGTTTGAATGTCGTGTAAGGTCTACGAACCGAAGAGAGTGTGTTCTTCATGTACGTAATGATGAGTGAGAGTTTGAGGTCAGTTAGTGTGGAGCTCCGAACAACGTCAGCGATATAAGAAAAATGCGTCATTCACGCCGGCCACCGAGGAGTAGTGTTGGCGGCACAACGTTACGATGGAACATGTTGGGTAAGTGATGTGGCACTATAGTCGAGCTTCCGTGAGTGTGGTTCCTGTCAACTCAAGATTTACGTGGGAAGTCTAGGAAAACAGACACTCGGGCTGCAATCAATATTCACATCTGTTGGTTCAACTGTATTGTTGGTTACATTTAAACATTAGTATACCTCTCGTGATACAACGATCAAGTTTGCGTCATAACGCCTCATGCCAAGAGGATACAGGCCCAAGAGGCACAAAAATAGGGGACGGGGTGGAGAATCCCATTACATTGCAAATTTAGCACGGAAATTTGACAGTGCAATACCGGCGAAGCATGACAATCACATTCAATCCCACCCAACCAAACCAAGGAGCCAGTTCAATAGCAGGAGGGGAAAAGAAAAGTGAAACAAAACGGGTCAGGAGAGGCAGGAGGCCGTAAGCAAGAGGCGTGTCGGCGAACCACACATAAAAGCTTGCTGTCGTGGGGACCACTGGAGGGGTACGGGCCGGTAGTCCTGCACCACCATTACGATTCGGGATTTGCCCGTATCTGGCGAATGCAAGGGGAGAAAGGAAAGAGCCTTAATGCTTCAGACATCGCAAGGACACACTAACTCTCAGTTTCAAAAAAAGATGTCGATTCTGAGAAGTCGATAGACTAAACAAAGACTCGAGGAAAAAATCTTAGTATCATCAGGGGCGTGTTTTGTAAGTGGTTGGAGATGCGCATGCGAGGTTTCTTTGCATTTCTCAGCATGTGCCGAGCTCTAAAAGAAATAAATTGGTATTGATGGGAAAACGACCAGTACGCGGGTGCAATATCATGAGGGGCAGGATATCAATGCAGGTTAAAAATAGCCTGCCCCCACCTCGGCTAGGTTTAGGCAGTGCTAACGCGGGCAACGTCGAAAATATGCTGCGACAACGACATTGGATCCCTAAGACGTGTCGCCTGCGGGTTGGAAAAAGCAGGCCTAGCAGCGGAGCCAGTGTATTTAAAACGCGGAAGTGGTCGTGGTCCGTATTGTGGATGCCGTATGTTTTCAACACGGTTTACCCTTAATGCCGTATGTTTTCAACGTCCCCGGTGGCTTGGTAGGTGGTCCGCGTGCCTATCAAGATCAATTTCGTGGGTTCAAATCTCAACGAGTGCATGCTCGTAGGGACTTTTTCTTGCATAAAAAATTGATGAGCGGAAAGCGCGGGAGCGTGAGTTAGCTACATTCGATGAAAATCGACGAGCAGTGGGAATGCTGAACCCTATGCGCGATAAAAAATAAAGGCACGTACCGGGGGGGGAGAAGGGAAGACACCTGTGACCACGGCTTGTCCAGAAGATCGTCGAGGGTAAAACCTCCTACGAGTGGGCTGGAAAGGAGAAGTGATGATGAAAAAAAAAAAAAAAAAAAAAACACGGTTTACCTTTAATGCCGTATGTTTTCAACACGGTTTACCCTTAATAGGTGTCGGAAGGTTTTTCTGTGGACAAGCACAGAAGACACAAAAGTTAAAGGACAACTGTATTGTGGATAACAGCGATAGATAGATTTCCCCAAGTGGCACAGCAACAAGATCGAGTCGGCCACGTACTGTCACGTGTGTAGTGGCTAATCCGGACGATGACGCGGTGAATGAATTGGACACCCGAATGTTGTGAACGTCCTGGGGGGTAACATTAGTATTGCGGGGGCGGTACCTGCACATCAATCTCCCTGGTAACCGCGTGTGTATACCACTATTTCCTCGGCACCACATATCAGACGCTGGGTACCCGAAACAAATCACGTTACCTACGAGATAGTACGGGTACACGATTCGCAAGCACAATAGGTACTACAGTAGTATCGGGAATGCGCGGCACGGTAAGGCGCCATGTTGAAGAAAAGGCATGGGCGATACAAACAGCCGGTTGCAGATGTGAATCGGAACGAGACAGACCACAGCGTAAGGGTCAAGTCTTTGTCACAGTGCAGTGGTTAGATATCGGGGCTAGCAAATTCCGTTTAATTTAATTCATTATTAGGTGCAAGGGTAAGCAAGCGACGTGCGGAGGACAGTGCCAAGCACGGGGCGCGACCAAATCGCAGTGCAAGGGTATATGCGGCAGGGCTAAAAACTATAGATACAAAATCGCAGGGCAAGGGTATGCGGCATGGGCAAGTCGTCAAACGAAACCAAAGCTGGTACAAAGGGGATGCGGCAGGACGCAGCAGTACAGGGGTCACATCTCAAACATGGTGCAGTGGTTCGATGCGCGGCCAGCAGCTTTGACTCTTGGTTTAATATGCTCAAACGTATATTTTTATGGTTTCGAGCGCGAGAAACCAGCAGCAGTCCAAGGGCCACATCTCAACCATGGCGCAGTGGTTCGATGCGCGTCCGGCGGTTTACTATTTCTAGTTCATTGCGCGACAACACCGCAGCACTACAGGGGCCACATCTCAACCACGGTACAGTGGCGCGATGAGCGCGGCCAGTGGCGTGCGATTTCTAGTTTATAGCGTGATAAAATGCAGCAGTCCAGGAGTCACATCTCAACCATGGTGCAGTGGTTCGATGCGCGGCCAGCGGCTCACCATTTCTAGTTTGATCGCGCAACACAACCGCAACAGTACAGGGGCCACATCTCAACCATGGGGCAGGGGTTCGATGCGCGGCCAGCGGAGTACGGTGGCCGAAATACGCCCCAATCAAGACGGTAATTTCAAGAATTTTTGGTGAGACCACACAGCATCCGCAGTGGCCAAGGATAATCTAAGGAATACATCGAAGTTTGGGTAGGCACACCTACCGCGGCAGCAGGCCTCATTCAACCCAATACTCTAGTTGAATGATCGGCCGCAGCGAAAGAGTATAATTTAGTAAAATCGCCAACCATTCATTGGAAACTCAGGTGGGTATCAAAACGTGGTTCCAGGGTTTGGGGCGATTGTCTGCGTTTCAGCATAGCCCAACGATTCACTCGGCGAAAAGCGAGCCTCGCAGCGAGGATAGGGAAATGGGTGCAGGTAAGAACACAGACTATGCCACCGTCCTTACAAGCTTTGTATAGTCTTTCCTGCACGGTTTCTTTTCAATCCATAGAAAAGACACCGCGCTGAGTGCGCACTCAGGGCGGAGTCTTTCCCGGGCGAGGCCACTTGCTCCGCGGCAGGAGGCCTCATACAACCAAATACTTACATCGAATGATCGGCGGCAGCGCAAAAGAATAATCTAGCATATAAATCAGGGATAACGTTGTATATATATAAAACAAGGACAATGCACACGTCGGCGTGTTAGGTTACAGTATGGTTTTTCACCAGTGGGTTCGCACTTTTAACAATGCACGTAGGCGACCTGTTGGATCTGCCAATGGATCATGACGCGAGCAAGGCGCCGACGGTGGTCTCGTCTAGAAATGTGTCCGAGATGGAGGACAGCGTTGCGTTGACGTAGGTTGAAATTCGGACCGTGTGTGACAACATTTCAAGAGCGTATAACATCAAGCCCAGCGCAGAATACGGGGCGGAAGAGGATACCGCGTGATATTTGCGCCGAACACAACGACGAATTAGCGTTTTGTAGAACACGTTTACGGGGGCTGGGGGTCCCGAGGCGCAAGGCATACCCCGGCGGATGTACTCGATACTGTTAACGGCGAGTGGCCTTGTTGATTCTTTTTACAAGAAGACGAGGCGAGGGCGAAACAAGACGGCATCATGGCAGTTCGGTTGGTAGGCTGAAAGCGGTGGGCTCACTCCGCGAGGCTCCCAAAACCCACCTCTCCCACTACCCTAAAGTAACCTAGAGGGAGGCGTCTCCGAGGGCCAGCGGAGGTGAACATTTTGATGTAGTTATGCTCGACGACGAAAGCGAGACTTCCCGATCGTGTGGCGTCACCGTTGACGGCACAAGCTGAACCACCGGGTGATGTTATTGTTTTGTTGAAGCTACTGTCCCTATCGGTGGCAGATTGATGACAAGGGTTCGTGTTCTGGCAACGACGAGAGTGGCTGAAGTTCGTACATAAATTAAGTGGAAAGGGGACCACGGAAAGATAGTTGTATTCAGAAACACGAAACATATACTGCGAAGGCAACGGTATAACTGGCTGGTTGACGTACGATAGCAACTCATAAGTCATTAAGAGCAGCTGATGATCTTCGAGGGTTTCGCCAGTGTTAAAGTGGGACAAGATCGACGTACATGATACATCGTTTGAGTTTGGTGAATTAAATAGTCGAGTGTCAGAACACGAGACGCTTTTGATCGACGACAACATTTAACGTGGACTTGTGCCGGTAGAGCGCCCGAGTCATCGGTTGTGAGCCGAACTCAAGATAGAGCGGGGAGTGTAATCTAAACCAAAGCGGTCGCTATAGCATGTTGTTCCAGACCTATCATCGTTGTTAGAACGAGAAGGTTTGCAACGCTTGCGAAACCGGGTTCATGTGACGCAGTGACCGACAGCAACCGCACAGTACCTGTTGCGGTCGTGGTCCAATATTGAAACCTCACTCAAACCCTCCCTCGCCGACGCATGTGTTTTTAGCACAACTGGCGTAAGTGATAACCTTAGCAGCGAACTGGTTCTGTTAGCACACTGTGGTGAGAGAACATTAACTTGCCATGCTCTCGGGCTCAACATATGTTTTTGGGATGGTAAAGGACGCAACCGCCAGATGTTCGACGATCGGCCTATCGTTTGTCGTCCTAAATCCACTCCTTCAAGAGAGATGTGTACGCCTGTCCCATTTGGGTGAACGTTAGCGGCGTAATTACACACAAGCGCAGAGGGGCGCAGAAGCAACTACCAGGCTTTCCAAAATTATCTCGAAGAACATGTGTTCGCACCCTGCTTGTCGTAGTAGTGTTATTATCATTCAACACTGAGACTGACCTCACAGGTACGGGCAGCTTACTGTTCGCGACTGTAACCTTAGTGTGGATTGGTGACTGCAGTTCGTTCTTTTGAACCGTTCAGCCGTCTCGATAATAGGCGAACTATGCACAAAAAAAATACTAGAACGCCCTAAATATTTCGATGGCCAACAACGGAGATAAAACCTTACCCTGTGTGTACTTGACGAAAACGCCACAGTTTGTGGTATTAGAGGATCTGCGCAAAAGAAAAAATATGACAAATTTCGCATATCTATTCCCCCGTTACCAACGACTTTTCAATAAGCCTATTTGCGTAAACATGTCGAAGTTACGTCTTTTTGGATAGCAAAATTTACCATTAATAGAGCCATATCCGTGTGACATGAGATTTGACCGCTGCATTCTGTTCGCCAAACACTTTCTGGACGCTTTGGATTGGCCAAGCGTGCCCGGAGAGAGGCCTCGGACGGTGTCTGCTACCGGCGGGATTACGCGAGAAGAATTGCTGGCGCTGCTGCTGCATGTTGGAGACTTGCCGTACAGGGAGGCTGTGGGCAGCTTGATGGGGTTTTTGACCATGACGAGGCCGGACATCACGAACGCTGTGCGTGCTGGGGCGCGCCACTTTCACAACCCAATAGAGAGGCACTGGGAAGCAGGTTTTAATATTACGGTTTACGTCCACGGCAGCAGGTTTATGGGCTTAACTTTTGTGCGGGGCTCGGGATTGGGCTTGACTGCGTATGGTGATGCTGATTATGGGGATCAGTCGAACGATAGGCGCTCGGTATCGGGGACGGTTATTACCCTAGGGGGTGCGGCCGTCAGTTGGGCAAGTAGCACGCAGAGGTGTGTTACGTTGTCGACAGCAGAAGCAGAGTATGTCGTCCTGGGTGAAGGGGTGAAGGAAGCTTTGTTTACGGGCGCTGTGTTCTCGTTTATTTGTCCAGAGCTAAGCGGATCATGTGTCCAGGTTTTCGAGGATACCCAGGGGGGCATAGCGTTGGCGGAGAACCCTCTTAGTTCTGCTCGGAGTACGCATATCGACGTACGTTTTCATTTTGTCAGAGAGCTACTTCGTGCAAAGAAGATCGACATTCAGTTCGTAGCTTCGGAAGAACAGCACGCGGATATTTTGGCGAAATCCCTTGCTGCGACCTCTTCTAAGTCTCGCCGTAGGTTCTTGTCGATTCTGACTTTGGAGGGTGAATAAGGGGGTATGAGCATTATTCGATGAGTACCATGTTTGGGTGACTCGAGGATACTTTGTCAAGTCGCCAACCCTGCGCTACTTTGAGGGGGGTAGGGGGGTAGGGCACCGCTTGGCATTTTATTTTCTGGCCATGGTCATCGTTTGGAATGCGGCCGTTGTTTCAATTGCGATGGTTTGGAGTATATGTGTTACACAGGGGTTTTTGACCCGGAGGCCGGGTTGCCTCCTGCGGGACTGTCGTTGGCCGTTCTTAGGTCCTAGCCAGTCTTGAATGTCTTTTAGGTCTCGTCACTGCTGTGAAGAGCCAGGGAGGGTGTTCGTTTGGATTGTTCCAGCAGCGACGGTTACAAGTTGTAGAGGGTTGCGTATATCTTCGCAGGCGTTATTATGAATTATGCCGTGTGTTCATGAGGATCGTTTGAGCACTCCGATCTGTGCTCCGAGCTACGATCTAGGCTCCGCCCTCTCCCCCCTCCTCTGTCCTCTAATAAAACGGCTATAAATAATCTCATCAGACCACGTGGTCAGGGCATCTTGGAGGAAAAACCAAATAGCAAACGAAAGAGGACCCAATCTTTTTCGGGCATCGCCCACGGTCGGTGGTTCCAACTGCACTCTTCACTTTCGAAAGAGACATGTTCGAGTTGTAAGAGGGTAGACGTTAAGAGGTCAACTAACCACCTTCCCAGATGCCAGAAAAAAAAAGAGCCGGCCAGCTATCCACAGTCATCCCACAATAGGTTTCTTGTGCGGATCCAGTTTATCGAAGAAGTCAAACCACGGCGATAATGACAACATGTATTTCCTTAATACGGTTGGCGGAAGGGACTCGCTCAGCTACATATTCGCCACGGCCGCTAACACTAATTATTGGGTTGGTTGGTGGATGGATCCCGATCAGCGACATGCTCAGACGTCGAGGGAAAAGACACACACCTTCACATACGACGAGCACGCGACAATTTGGGGTTAACCGACAATTTGAGATCAACCGACAATTTGGGGTCAACCGACAATGAAATTTAGTCGTTTACAGCAGCACGCACACTTCGATGGGATATGTTTTCACAATTGACCTTGCCGAACGCTAACGGGCACCTCTAGCACTCACTGCAGGGACATAGTGCCGACGAAACACCCACGTGTATTAGGTCGTCCATGGGGCGGATTATCAGTTTCGTATTTCTGTGCCGTAGACAAGCTTTTAGCTGCGAATGTGACCAACACCATAATCAAGATAATTGACGCATTTGTTCGTGCAGAGGAATACGTGGTACACTCTTCCAAAATACCTCGTATGGATGATGACAAGCATCTTCGAACTATCATGTCGTATTGTAGTCCTCTTCTCAAGGCGGTATGGATCTCATACAGGTACGATAGTATGCCTGTTCTACGGTAGATATTCTTCAATAGCTAATGGGTCACATGCCACCACGGACGTGTTTGGTCCATGCTTAATCAGCTCAATTCTTTGGTCCATACTTTGTTTCTGTAGTTTCTCAGTCGTATAATCGTGACTCAGTCCAAGGCGCCAATCTTTAGTACAACGATATGAATCCTGTATTTTTTTATTTACTCAAAGTTAGAACGCACGAAGCTATCAGTCTGTCGAAGCCTACCCTACCTTGCGAGCACAGGATTGGCGAAGGATTCATACGAAGGATTTATGTCAGGCCTCGCCCATCACCCAGCAGCGCCCTGGCGCTGGCCCTGCCGGCGCCCACGACCACGGCGCCGTCCTCTCGCCGACTCGGGATAGGGGCTCGGTCAACTTCTATTTTAAACAACAAGAACCACCCCGGTCCATCACACACCTTTATATACTCCTAGGAGAGCCGTTATACACTCGCAGCGGTGAGGGGGGTTGAGTCAGGTCTGGGCGAGGCGGATGTCGACAAAGGCCTGGGCCATACCGTCAACGTGTCTTGCTGCAGCGCACCAACAACGAGGTCTGCAACAGGGAACGCACTGCGGCTCGTGGGTTGATTTAATCCATAAGCGTGTGTTGCTTAGTTCTAACAGAATACGAACACCGCACCGCGTTGCTGCTGACCACCTTACATTTCCCCAAAACCTCGCACGTAGGCACAAATAGTCCATATGGCTATACCGGTATGAATAAGTAGCACGGATATATCGGGGAGCCGTATCATGACAGCTACCGTCATACCAGGTATATATGGGCACCACCACTACGAGCGGAGTCTACATTAAAGTGGCTGCTAGATCGAATCATTAGCACGCCGCAGCAAGCAGACGGGTACCATCGGCATCAGCAGCGGCGATCTCACAGCAGCGTAACCTGCCGGCAGATGGCAATGAACCGCAAATCGATAGCAAGCATCTGCTATCGCACGGTGACAATACTATCATACACCCTGATAATGTCATTTTATGACATTACTACAACAAGCCAGCTTACCCGATCATTGTACATGATTAATAATAGAGAGATTGTATTTATGTGTTTACAGGGCGCGAGACAGAGAAACACGACTTGGAGTGTCGACATACGAGATACTATCAAAAAAAAAATTTTTTTTTTACGTACGTACCTCGATACATCAGAGACTCGTATCAAGGCAAAAATGTCCGCAGATGAAGTATAGCAGTGTTGAACACAAGGGACCGCGTCCCATAATGCAATGTTTCTTCATTGATCTCAGCACGCCGCAGCACAAACGGTACGCAGTTGTGACACCGCGCGAGCAAGGCGGAACACGCGACAAGCAATTAGTGTTTCTGCATTCTGGCCGGGTCGCTGGCAGTCCAGTCCTGCGAGTGTTATGCCAGGCACTGTATGCATGTACAGGTTACCACCTCACGTGGCTCCGCGCTGACGGCCTGGCACACCGCTGCTATGATTTTCATTCAGTATTGTAGACGCGACCCTCGCACCGTTCCTTATTTGCATACGTAGCACGTATTACTAATAATAGGATTAATAGACAATATGTCAATACGTAAAAACAACTGGAGTCGCCGTGCTCGTGTCTGCGTGGCCGCTATGTTTTCTCGGCGGTTTGCTTAGGCTCACAGCGTCGTCTCCACCCACTCGAATCACATCAACCAAGAGAGTCCACATGGCAGCAGTAATGTACTGTTCGTAGAGAAGCGAAAAAATAAATGAAATGCTGTGTATTAAATTCCAGACAAGGTACCTACCTACAGTTGAAAAACAATACCTGGCACCTGATACTGTTTAGAGACATCCTGGCAAAATAGGTACGTAGAAACAGTATTATACTCGGTTCGAGTGTACTTATATATAGGTATTTGTACATGCATATTCATGCGGAGTACTTGGACATTTCATCAAATGAGGAAGACAAAATCTCCAAATGCAGAATTTAAGCAGCATGTACGTATATCCCAGGTACCAGGTATTAAGGTTAACAACAGCCGCTGGGGCATGGCAGGCAGTGCCTAATTATTTGAATGAAGCTTTTCACCACAACTGCCGACTTGCTAGGCGTGGCTGCATGCGCGAACAGCAGCACCTCCGCCCATTAACGACCCCTAGCTTAGCAACAGCAGTAGCGGCCTCCAGTTGTTAGGCAGCCACATGCATGCGTCACTCACGATTTACCTGTGCTGCAATGCTGTACTTGAACATTCATATGACATCTGACTATAATTCGAAGTAACGTGTTGTCTGAAACGGGAAGTGCCCCCCCCCCCCCCCCCCCCCCCCCCACCTCAAAATGGTTGTACGCGGGCGGGTATAGAGCACAGCAGGAGGGGTCGGAATTGCTGTTGCATTACTTGTCCCCTATGCCTGGGAATACACTGTTGATAACCATTTGTGGGCCACGTATCGCTGCCCAGCTCGGCCGAGGAGGCGGCTTCTCCGCTGGGGTTTTGCTGCGTATGATACTATTAATAATAGGAGTATATCACAACGAAGCAAGCCATCCCCGAGAATAGACAACTCGGGTTCTTTTCTGCGCTGTATTCGTACGGATATGTACGCGCGGCGACCCCGCCTTGTTTCGTCGCCGCTGAGGGGGTGCTGCCTCGCTGACGCTTCACCGTGCTGAATGCCTAACCCAGACGCTTGTGCGGCGTATTACCGGTATATAGTACCAGGAATATATCGCAATCGAGCAAATCACCTTCGAGAACAACAATCCGAGCTTATTTCTGTGCCGCGTGTACGTACGGGTACGTATGCGCGGCAACCCCGCCTTCTTGTCTGACCACAGCGGAACAGGCTGCTGCTCCGTGGAGGCTTCAGTGCTGCATGTCTAACTCTGACGCTGCTGCGGCATATAACTTGGACACCCGAGTGTTATATCGCTATTCGAGAATTATTTGGGTACTACAAATAGTACTGCTGCGGTAACAGTATATCAATGTACCTGGTACCCGCGCGTGTGGACTGCTATTTCTTCGGTACCATATACTAATGTGCTTGGTACCAGTATATAATATGTCAGTCATAACAAAGCAAGTCGCCCGCGAGACAGTACGGGTACGCGATTCAAAAGCACACTCGGTACTAGCAGCGAGGGTGCGGTAACGCACCATGCGTCGACCAAAGGGTATGGGCGATGCTTACAGTCGGTGGCTGGTGTGAGAGTCGGGGCGCGACAAAACCACAGCGCAGGTGGCAAGTGTCAACAACAATGCAGTGATGAGATATCGGGGCTAACGGTTTCAACATAAAAATATTTTTTAGTTATAAATCTCTTTTTTTCAGGCGTGAGCAAGCGACGAGTGAATAACGGTACCAGGGCGAGTCGGGGCGCCACCAAATCTCAGTGCAAGGGTATAGGGCAGGGCCAAAAGCCTCTACACAAAATATTAATGCAACTGTACGCGGCCGGGCAAAAGATAGCTACACAATATCTCAGGGCAAGGGTATCTGGCAGCGCAAAATGTCGATATACGCCTAAGAGGGTAGTGGTGATGAGCGAAATCGGTTACCAATGAGACGGGGCACGACGAAATCTCAGCTGTGGAAGGGCCATGTCTCAACCATTGTGCCCTGGTGAAATGGCGCGGCCAGCGGCAGCGAGTCGGGACGCAACGTAACTTCAGCAGTACAGGGGCCACATCTTAACCATAGCGCAGTGGTTTGATGGCGCGGCCAGCGGCTTTAATTGTATTATAAATTTCACTTTATGTTGGTTGGTTTATTCGTGCAAGTGTATGCGGCAGCGCAAAATGTCGATATACGCGTAAGAAGGTACTGGCGATGAGCGAAATCGGTTACTAGTAAGTCCGGGCGCGACGAACCCTCAGCAGTGCAGTGGCCACATCTTAACCATGGTGCAGTGGTTGGATGGCCGGGCCAGCGGTTCATATTTTATTCTTAATTTATTCTAATTTTGCTTGGTTTATTCGTGGAAGTCAGGCAAAAAAAAAAAAAAAAATGAATATATAAAAAAATCGCTATACAACCAAAGATGGTTGTAGCGATGAGTAAAATCGGTTATGAGTGAGTCAGGCCACGGCGAATCCACAGCAGTACAGGGACTACATCTTAACCAAGGTGCAATGGTTAGATGGCGCGGCCAGCACCTTTTAATTTGATTTTAAAGTTTTTTATTTTGCTTGGTTCATTCGTCACTGTGCATACGATCTCGAGCAAGAGGGGCAAAAATCGCGTGGGGAACGCCAACGTTGGGGGAGGTGTGAGAGTGCAGGGTCGCGTAAATTTGTTTAAGGACGATGCGCCGTCGGGGTCGGGTGGGAGTAGCATGGTATGGGAAAGGGCGAGATCCCGGGTGCATTTGTTGCTCCTCTAACGTTGGCGCGACAACCAGAGGCTACTTTGGGCTGACACAGGGTGCCTTCCCCTCGTGCCGCTGCCCGCAACAGCCAGATGGTGTTCGACAAGTGACGGCTGACACGATGATCCTTTCCCTGCGACTTGAGCGGAGATCACTAGGCTCCGTGTAACAGTGGCGAACAAACGCCCGACGCCGCGTTGCACGGGAATAGCACATAGGCCCGTGATACATATACATATATACATTCATAAATATAATGATTTTTATATATATACATGAAAGCTTTTGAAGATTCGCCGCCTAGAGATGAATCAGAACTCACGAATACCTGGCCCAGCGAGCGACAGCTGTCCAGGCGCAAGCCACGGCTCTGTCTGTTCGCACGTTCTACCAGTCTGCCGGCACCGATCCGTGCAGTATCCATTTCATACTCCCGCACGCGCGATCAACCAAATAGTGCCAGCTGCTGCTGTCGAAGTGAGCTACGTCCTACTGATACGTACGCAGCCAAATAATAGGGACAGGAACGCCTCATTCTCTCTACAACAACATAGTGCAGAGTAGTACAATACCGGTTGCGGATCTCTCTTAAGAATCTCACATGAAAACATAAACGACGGTCAACCAGTACCGAGTACGAGTCTCCGAGCAAGCGAAGGGGTCAGGGTTAGCCAATGCTCGCTGAAAGCAATGCGCAGCAGCACGAATACAGCAATATTGTCAACCTTATCATCCGAGTGGCATCGCGTCCAGGACACGTGCGCGTGTAAGGAACACTCAGGCGCGGGTTATGGGTTTACTTATAAGTCGTTTGGATTTTTGATGTTTGCATATGGATGTTACACTTTAGGTGGCTGCGAGCAAAAGCTAAAATACGGAGCTTATACATCTTTATTTTATATTGCTAATATGTATGTATATTTTGTTCTGGGATCCAACGCGTAGACGCGAGGTACTGCAGAGTTGGGACAAGTGCGATAATAAAACGCGGCGCATAAACCACTGAGCCCACTAACTCAAGGCTGGATGAGCGGTGAGCCGGCCACGAACGTCTTGGCTGAGACCGCAATTAATTCCGGTTGGAGGGTATTATTGCGATAATCTGAGAATTTTTTCTTGAGAGGTGCACCACGTCGGTATTAGCCGCAAAAATATGAAAGGAGCAACGTTTGATTTATGCCGCATTTTCAATTATCATTTCGATTGCATCGCCAGAAACTGCTGGAAACCCGGTAACTCAGCCCCCACTCCCCCCATCACGAGTCCGGAGATCCTTGGTGGTGTTATAGTACACAGTAGTAGTTGGTTAATGATAATCAATTTATTTACATTACTACTCCACGTGCAAACCGGTTTATGCGAGGGACATTTATGCTTTGTTGGCATTGCCGCTGAATTATACATTTCTGGGGTACGCGTGGAGCCCCAAACCACCGCGTGAACTTTCGCCTCGCCTAGGCGGTGGCCACGACTCGTCGGATTTGGTGTTTATGTTTGTTGTTGGTTTGCTTATCAAATGGGGGTTCAAACCACATTTCCCAACAACATTGCTTCGGAACAAGAAGTAGTGAAGTGCGAGTGCGCGTATGATTGATAGCGAACGAAAGGCGATCAAACAGGAGGAAAGTAGCACAACTCGCAACAAGCAGCAGCAACAACACACCAACCATGCAAACACTATAACTATGTCACGCGACGTCTTGCGTTTAACAAACGGCCGCATTGCCGAAAGCTAATTCAGCATGGGTTGTATGAGCCAATGACGCGAGCATACCGGGCATGACTTAAACTACTGTGCAGTACCTACTGAAGCGTTCATCCATGCTATTAATATTAATATTTGTCGAGTACGCAGGTCTGAACTGGGGTATACCAGATTAACCCGAGCACATGATTATTTCCGATACTTCGGGTATATCTACGAACAGCTGCGTGCATAGCATCCTCAGAGAGAGGTGCATGTATCTTTAGCAGCGTCATATTAGCAGCATGCACGCAGCGGAGTGAGCTGAGTCACGTGCATGATTACCACTTGGGCACATCCGTTACAAACTGGAACTGCCCGTAGCAGCAAGCAGCACAGAAGATAGCGCTCATACATAAAAGGCACTGTTAACCCCTGTGAGGGTCGGAATGATCCGACGATTATACACATAAACATCCATTTCAAATACGTCCGCTTCGACTTCGATCGATAAAATGGGTTATACTCAACTGGGGTAGCCGCTTAATCCGCTGGTCCTACACTATTCCGTTTACAGTGTGGTGTTAGTGCAATTGGAGGTTCGATGCACTACCACTTTTGCGGCAGTTGATGCTCAATTTACAAATGGTGACGTGGGCCGGTCGCGCACCCTTCTAAATATAGTCCGCGTTAGGGATTTACAGTAGTTCCGTGACTCTCCTGGATGCCACGCGGATCAACACGATTTGACAAGAACAATCACGGTCCGTTACCATGCTGCGGACTCATAAATACCAATACCATGTAGTCCGAATTTAGGACAATATAAAATGATACTGATACATGGCACAGTAGGTACACGGATACACACAATGAACAACTGCTGGTAAAAATGTAAGGGGATTGTATGAAAATATCCCACTGCACAATTGTTGTTCGGCCACGCGACGCAGTCCGGACGGCTGGGGTATTACGATGGGTCTTGCAGATACATTTACAATAGGCGCGGACGCTTGCAAATATAGGGGTAGTGAAGCAGCGAGCAGCGCAGAAGCAAACGACTCTCAAATTCTTGACAAGCCACGGTTAAAACCCCTCTACGTCTTCACAGTGAACGGTGAGATGGTCATACCAGGTATACTCTCGCACATCTCTACGTTGTGGTCAGCAGTTCAGTGGAGATGTACCAGAAACGGCGTGCATATCCCTCGGTGGGAGGTACAGTCCAACCAAAGGAACAGAGGGGGCAGTGTTGACGAGACACCACAGTTGGCTTTGAGGTGCCAGGCTACTGACTGTATCCTGGAGGTGCAGTACGCGCGAGAAATGCTGCCGGAGGTGATGGAAGAAGGGGGACGCGGAAGGCATTCTAGAAGGTGGATCATCCGTGCGCGTAAGCGAACGTGAAGGCGGTTATCGCAAAGTACGCGGCGGACCAGCAGCCGTCCGCGCCTGTGCCGGCACCATTGGTTGACATCGAACCCGTGGTGTCTGCTCTGAGGAAGAAGAAGATGCTGCTCTAAAGACTCGAAGAACGTCGCGATGCAAGGGTGGCGGCAGCCAGTGGTTGTGGTGATGGCAGTTGTATGTGGTTCCTGACACGGGCCGGCGCGTGCTCATCGAGCGCGAGATGTTGGCGTGCTTGTCGGAGAAGAAATAGGGCGCCATGGGCGGCTTTGAAGCTCTGGGGTGCTGTTATCGGTGGGTACCTGACAGTCTATGCCCAACTGGCAAGGTCACTTCTCGGGTGGACATGACATACCTGGTGTTGACCGCTCGGTTGTGCCTGTGAGATCAAGGCCACCACCTGTCAGGTCACGCGCAATTGTTGTTCAGCGCTCGCCCAACTAGTTGGAGACCTGCGCTCCATCATGCTTGCAAGATGAAACGTGGCCAGAGCTATGCGAACGCTAGCAAGCTACCATTGTCGACGGAGTTCAGAAAGGGCTTTGCAGCGTGTGTGGGGAAGGACTGAGTTCATGTGATAGAAGTTTGGCTGAGAGAAGACTGCCCGGACTAGCGGTCTACCTGAAATGCATTCTAAAAGAGGCGCATAGAAGTATGGATGGGACCACCGGCCGGCGCAGGAGGCCTCATCCAATCCAATACTTACATCAAATGATCTACCGTAGAGAGACAGATTACTACAGTAAAATTGCGATCCAATCCGTAGGCTCATATTTTGGAACAAACAATGGATACATGGATTATATCGAAATGTCTCGGAATTTGTATCGTAGCGAGGTCAATTCTTCTTTTCGGTCCCGAGACCTCGGGTGTAGAGATGGTCGCACCATTTCTTGAGACTGTCCCACCCACCCGGCAGTAGGAATAGTATTGTTGGGCTCGTACACCCAGATCATTTACAGGTACAAACCCCGCGCCGAGTAGGGGATACGCCACCCTGCTCAGCGGGGGGGGAATACCGGATGAGACCTCCTGCCCGGCGCAGGAGGCCTCGTCCAATCCAATACTTTCATTTAAATTTCCAAGGTAGAGAGACATAATACTGTTTATGTCGGCAGCATTACGGCAAGAAACGAGTTGCGTCTTCCCATATATTTCAATTAATAGTTCCTGCTGAAGAATGTGCGCTCTATTCAAGGAATAAAAGTACGACCGGTATACGGCATACAGCCCGCCGATGCCCATGCGTCCGAACGTTGCACTCCAAGCACGCCTGGAACCCAAACGATACTCGTCAAATATACCGCGGTGAGCTCGTAGCATCGTGCCGCTACTCTGTTGCTGCTTGGTTTGACCCCGAATGATCAAGTAAACCGTCGGACTTCTCTACTGGGTTCTCGCCCCGGGATGTGAGTGCGCTCATAGGTTTTAAACAACGAAATAGCCGACAGGTTCAACGACGTTTCATGCTGTAGCCCCGGCCGATAGTTGTATTCTCCTAAACGTGAACACGTCTTCGTATGTTTGCACCACCCAATAATGAAACTTGCCCACCTCGGATAACGTAACACCTGACGTGTTAGGTTAATGTTCAGCGTGAGCGAAAAAAATCTTAACATTACGTTACTACGTTAACTATCATAATGATTTATGATACCGGCAAGGCGATCGCGTAATATGATGATACGAGTGTCAGCTATATCTCGTATTGACCGAGGTTATATGCCGCGGTGTTAAGGTGGCCAGCTCGTCGCGAGTACCACCATGTCAGAGTGTTGACGGAACTCCTACCGGTCATCGTATTGCGTGTTCAAAAGATAACGTCCATGGTCAAATACACGTTTTAAACATTACGCTGAACCAGCCCGTAGCGTTTTAACAGTAGCGATATGTCATGGTGTCGGCGGATTTGACTTTGTACTGTAACACGCATTATGCATTATACGAGTGCTACCGTAGCGGGCCTCCTTTTACGTCCTGAATATCCAGAGTCGATTAAAGCCACTCGCCCCAGTGACAATTGGCCTTTTTGAGTATTGGAACTCATTGTTATTTCAATATTTTTTCCGGCGGGGGATTGCTCGTTACTCCGCAACAACAAATGATACTCGCGTCCGACTTTAAGTGAGATACAGCGCCACTTGTCCGAGTGGCGGACACGCGGTAGGGGAAATGAGGATACCTCCCCACCGTAGCACCAGCCACAATACACATGGCCAATTGCACGTAAGTGTGACAACGGATAACCTGGTTAACTTAGGATTACGTCAACATATGAACAACATTACGTTAACATTGTGTTACTGTATTAGCTGCAGTAGTTGCAGTCAGTATCGAGGGCCGCCAGGGGGTGTTAACGGAGCTCTTGCTACCATATCATAAGTCAAACGCAAAACGTACATGATCGATAAAACACTACCAGGTAACGTGTTAGCTCGTATGCAAAGTATGCAAAGTATGTTGCTGTTGTTGTCGTTGCTGTCGTTATTGTTGTTGTCTTCACAATAAATGGTCCTTTCTACCCAGCTTCATCAGTACACCCAACGTCCGTCCTGATTCCTTATCCTGGAGAGATACTGATTCTGTGTTACCGGGCACGAGAACACAAAAACACAAGCAAGACCAGGTAATAAAAACCAAAAGATAATGAAAACAATTATATTCGGCAATGAAACGGAATACAAACGACGCATGGGATTCAGAAAGGCTGATAGATAGAAAGCATAAGTACTCAGGAAAGAAATATAGCTGCCGCGTGGACGAAGCAACACGAACGAGAGGACTAAGCCGGCACACGGACTGCGGGGCGGGGAAAGGAAAACAAACGGAGAGACAAAGCAAAAACGAATATGTAGTAAACAAGTTTCCGTAGTAGATATCGTACATCCCCAATCCAACGTCGGCATTTTGATGGTATTGCCGTGTCAACTCGTAGGTGAGAGTATGGAGATTACGTTAGAGGGGAATAACGTACCGGTGTTAGATAAGGACAACGTACCGCTGGGGTCTCCTATTTCAGAGGTTTTTTCTGCGGGAATCCCTCCTAAGTATACTCTGCTTTAGGTATTCAAAAATACGGTTGCGTTTCTTCACCGGAGAAGATGTGTTATTCCCCCCTCCTGGCGCTAATTTGCAGGCATCCCTTACTGAGATCTCTGCGAAGGTGGATAGCACGGCATCACTGTCTTACCCGGCGACGACGCCTGAACACTTAACACAGGTAACACATGTCAGATCTCGGGTAGACCAAATAGGTAACGTCGTAACACTACGTTGGAACGATTTTGGCTCCAACAGTAATCCAGAAACATTATGTTGGGCCCTGATGGATGTTCATCGTAACGCCGTAACGATTTCTTGAACACGGATCTGTATCGACAGTAACACCGTTAGATACTTTTAGAGGGACTTCCGGGTTTAGGTTAACGTCCAATCAAAATGTTACGTATCAGCCGGCTCAAACGGTAACCTTGATAACATCAGTGGAATGTCACGTCATCCCACCCTAAGTACATCATACGGGGGGTCCGAATAGCGTAGTATTAGCAGCACTGGCCACTATGTTCTGTCTCATGTCAGTGCGCACTCGCCACTACGTCGAAACCTTGTTCTTTGCGTCGAGGTTTTTTTCCACTCCAGAGGTATTGGACCCTGTCCTGCGACCACGGACTGTATTGTATTGTGGCCATCAGTTAATGTGACAAAAACAACATCCACAACAACAACAACAACAACAAATATATGTTAGTGTGATAGTTGTAATATGTTACATGTTAAGAGTCCTGGCCAACACGCTAACCTGATGCTTGGGTGTTCAATGTAACACTCCTTTTGAAGATTACTCTATGCATAACGTTTCGTAAACGGGAACATTATGATATCCAGTGAGTAAATATGTGGATATCAATATATGGGCATGTTGGCGCGATAACGTACGTGTAAGTTAAATCTTCACAATGTATTATTGTGTATATACAAGCCCGGATCACGCCGTAACAAAATTGTACTGTACCAGAGCTGGACAAAATTGAGCAAAAACATAAGGTCGGGACGTGCCAACGTTCGAGGGTTTCCAGGTGACACTGTGTTACCGCGAATACGCCCTCAGTGCTGGTACCATGTTCGCACGCGGCCACGTCCCTGCGTTGGGCTCCATACCTTAGACAAGTTTTATTTGAGCGTTCGTTATCCAAGGTGTGGAAACTTGCATTTTTGCGAACAGTCCAACAGGACCTTTCGCGGGTCAGCGCCCGGTTTTCGACTTGTTTTTAATGTGCTACAAAGGGAGGAGAAAACCAGAAAAATTCAAGTTCATATATTTTCCCGATTCGTGGATGTAAGCTCATCAGAACACGACATTTAAATAATTCAATCTACCAGTTTCATACTTTGTACTGCAAGTCAAGTTGATAATATTTTCTTCCGAGTTCAGTCACACGAAAATCAATTTTAACGAAGAATTGTAACGATGTCAAAATCTTGTGAAGTACATGGTGCGAGGGCATTTATCGAGCCGCTGACTACATGCCTTTACAAGCATAGCCTCAGTCAAACGGACTTCAGCCCATGACTGGTTATGCCATTACATGGGTCACCCCCCCAAACGGCTCACGGGACGGTATCGTGGCGCGGCTGCGTCACTCTGAGGTCGTGCAGCCGTGGTTTGAGCTTGAAACAGCTGAACGCAAATTATTTTATGTTCGCTTAGTTCGTGTGTTATTGAAGATCTACACGTACGAACGCACGTATCCTGCAGAAACGTCACCAACAAACTTCACCAGTGCCAGCAGCAGCAGCAGCGGCATCAGCAGATCTTAGTGGTTATTACTGCGGCGAAGAGTATAACGTACGAGTGCGCGGCTGACCCGACGATTTCTGAGAGCACCTGCGTATGTATATCAGGCGTGTTGCAGCTGCTTGCTTGTTGACTTGACAGTAGCGGCAAATATATTAGGGGTGGGGAACCGATCTGATTAACAAGCTGATATTGTCGTCGTACAGAAAATTCAGAGGTATGGTTCATGGTAATTTTTGGCTGAGTGCGTATTAGCTAAACCTACGTGGTTGTTGACTTCGACAGCAGTAACTGGCATTGTTTGGTTGATCGCGCTTGTGGGAATACCAAGTAGATACCGCTCGGAACGATGCCAGTAGACTAGTAGAACACGCGAACAGACATGGCCGTTGCTTGCAGCTGGAAAGTCGTCTCTAGCTAGGGTAGGTATTTCGTGACTTCCGATTCATCGCTAGGTGGCGAAATTGCGGAAGCAAAAGCTAAATCAGAGGTGCGGGGGGTTTCATACGTGGCACAGGCAGCGAGCACGCAAGCGATGACATAGTTCATCGCCCCAACAGGTATGTTATGACGTGCGGATACGGGTGATTATTTGTGGCCATGGTCCCCGGTGTTTGTGTGTGCCAAGGGGGTGCGCGTTTGGAAATGGCTCGAGCGAGTTGGGTTGCTGCTGAAATAGCAAGAACGGGGGCACAGCATAAATTCAACCTCATGAGCGCGCACATGCAAATCACCGATCGCGGCAACGACATACTACCCGACTCTCCCTTAGAGCGAAAGAAGACATTCTAAGATACTCGTGATCGAGAGGGTAATATCGTCCAGTGGCACGCTCGGCCTCCCGGGCGTGGAGACCCGATGGTACATCGCGTATTGATGGCACAGTAACTTATGGAGTTTGCATCAACCTAGAGCAGTTTATCAGGTTTTTAGTAGTGTCAAAGAATACTTGGTACTATCGTAGCTGGTGTGTATTGATCACAAGGACCTGCATAGACAAGAAAATACATGGGACCTGTTGGTTGGGTCGAGAGCAACATCATCGTATTACATCACACGTAGCAGCAGGGATAGGAAAAATTTCACAGCAACAAGCGGATGGCGTGTCAAGCACATATCCTTCCTGTGGCATACACCTATCCCGTGTACGAGAAAGCGCAGGCTATTTTAGGTATTCTGTAGCTACGTAACCCCCAAAATCGATTTGCATTGCTGCTGTGAAGTGAATTCTGATATCTTGCGTACTATTTCCATTGCGTTCATACGTTGCGGCCAGGCCACGCAAACATTGAACGCGTAAGCTATCGCTCAAGCAGAAAAAATAAACCCGTACCGGCACCTGTCGTGCTTTCAGTTTGGGGCCCAGACAAAATTCAGATTGATGTTTACGTGCCCGATGTAGTAATATCACATATTGAAAACGAGTGATTCCTCTCGCGGACTGCTGGGTGAAAGAAATACTTTACAGCCAAACGATTGACTAGAGCCGTTTAGAGCACAAATACAAGTGAGTGATATGGCACAATGAACGTAATAAGACACCCCACGCGCATTGTTGGGTGAAGGGGAGTCTCTAAAGCCCATATGCTTGACAGGGTTAGAGCACGGATACTTGTGGACAGTTAACTGCCGGGGCAGAGATTGGGTCTTGTTGGGGCGAAAGTTAGTGGCAAAACCCACACGCTGCGCCGGGTCGACAAACGGATCTGACTCTAAGATGCGACTGGATACAGTGCAACTTACCCTGGCTGATTACCTCTCGCGCGGCCGCGATGGGGCGCAGAATGGTTCAAACATGTTCACGTTGTTTGTCTGAGGAACAGCAGTACACATGTGTTCATTTGAAACAATGGTGCAGTGTCACTGGATAGTGTTGCCGGTACCTTTGACGCTGTTGCGATGAGGCACTTATAAATATAATAAGTCTGCATTGCCCCCTAAGTGAACCGCATCTTGGAAAATACCATACCTGGTGTGTCAGAAAATGGGATCAGATAATCCGCGAAATCTAGAACAGCCCCGCAGCGAATCAGGTGCATAAAAATGTGTGATATCGACTTCGCGGCAAAACGACGATGATATACAGCAGTAGTATTAATTGGAGTTATACTAAATCTGCGAAGTAGGGAAAAAGGTCGTCAAATCGGGGAGAGACATTAATATTCTGGCGGATACCTCCTGCGTGGTTGTGATGGAGCGCAACATATAAACTATTTTCAAGGTAACATTCGAGAAATTTGCCTTCGAATCAAAGGAGTACTTGCAAGAATGAGATTGGCGCATTTGCCGAAGTAGGCCAATTTTACCAAACTTATCCACAAGTTTTTTTTTGGTACCCCGTGCACGGTCCTAGCGATCCACCCATTAGTTCCACAGGCGCCGTTATGGCCGCCCTGTACAATGTGCACTCAATATTGTTTGTCGAACGAAATTTAGTTTCGACTTAAGCGCCAAGGACACGGTGCGGCCCGAGTCGACCACGATGAGCGGCACGTCGAGCGGTACGAGTGGCAACGCAGGTGAACGTTCCGTCCTTGAAGCCGAAAAAAAATACGCTGTTCACTGCTAGGCGAGTAACGATCGGCTTGATGCGATCAAGGCCGGAGCAACTAAGAACAGGCGGTGACTCGAAAACGTAGAGGATATTACCATCGACATATCAGGGGCGGCTCGAAAAGGTAGAAGACATGCTCCGACACCTTCAGAGCGTGCTAGATGACATCCAAGTCAACCAAGACGCTGAAGAGACAAGCGGTGACTAGGGTCCGAATTACGGTGGGCCTTGCGCTCTCGGTAGCAAGTCAAACATGATCCGGTTGATGGAGAGGATAAGAGCTTGGAAGAAAGCCTACATTCGAGCGCTATGGCTCCTTTGCGGGCAGAAGACCAGACAAAAAACCTGTGACTTGCCTAGAGTCCAACTGCAAGTTATCTATAACAACACTGCCCTAGCATCCTCTGCGGTAGTGTAACAGCTCAATGCTTTACCGGGTCTTATGTCACTTCACTTCTGCTACATGGGGTGGAACCATGCACCGATGGTACCATGGACACCAAGAAGCAGTTCGCCATTCTGGCGACTGTGTTCCTTCTCGTTCTGGGGCGGCATAAAACCCTCGATAGGGGGGAGGACGCTGGTAAAGACGCTACCTGCATAATTCCAGGACGGTGTCGATAAGATGACGTCACACGGCGGAGCCAACCCCCAACCGATTCCAATGTCAGTCCACAAGGCGAGGATCGCCCGCTTCAACAGCAACCATATCGAGGGTTCGTCAATAGTGGGTAGTGATGCAGCTCTCTCGGTTAAGTGCAACTGGTACGAGCCAAGGGGGATCAACGAAACGCCAAGAGCTGTGCCTCCTACCTGGGCTCACGTTAGCGCCTGCATTGATGCCAGTGACCTGGCGCGTGTCGATATTCACAGGGACCCGGTCGCATCTCGAAAGAAAGAAGGGGGCGCTATTCAGCGTGTGTTCCGCAGAGAGACGATGACTCCACTCAGCTGGCGTGCTTCGGTTGGGCCTCACTGAGGCGATGTCGGTACGAGAGAAAGGAAACCCCTGCGAGTACCGCCAACGACCCGGACATAAGATCCCGGGCCGAGCTGCAACGCGGTGAAGGCAGCAGTGGGGCTTCACACAAGTAGGCCAAGACTGGTGTTGCAACGGTGCTGGTCGCTTTGGCGTACGGCGACGCAAACGAGAACGGTAAGGATGAGGCTCTACTAAATCGTCATGCCGGTTCCGTCAGATGGCAGGCGAATCTCGGCGACCACACGAGCTCGGGTTACTGTGAATAATACACATCTTGTACGGCCGGAGGTTTTGTTGGTTTATTAACCAGGTGGGGTCGACAATTTACTTTAGTTTTTGACGGTTTGGTGGGATTGGTCAGACGCTGTGATTCATCGCGAGTCGGAGCTCAAGGCGTTAGATTGCCTGGCGATTGCGTTCATGTGCTCTTTCAGGTTCGTGGTAGGCAGTTTGACGCGTTCTACGGTACGGGTAGCACATTTGCGGTAAATTTCTGTCTGGATGACGGGGTTCCCTATCACAATGTCGTCGGAATGCCAATTTAGTTTCGCCAAAAACGACGTTTTTGTATAGTTGGGCCATGGGATTATTCATCGGGATGCAATTTAATATTTTATGACGTCAGTTTACGGGTGAGGTACGGAGATTCTTAAGTGAGGAGCCTCGGAAAAATAAGGGTGAACCTCTATCGTAGAACTCCTCGTTTGAACACATGAAGGGCTATGAGTCCCGGTTCAAGTTTGATTGGAGTCTAAAAATAGCTGCTGAAGTTGACCAGTTGTCTAGAATCGCAGTCAACGGGACACCCGTGCATGTAAACGGTTTCGGCGATATCGACATCACGGCCGGTTTCAGGTAAAAATACCACCCTAGCGTCGTTCCGTGTACTGCGAAGATCACCAGTAAAAATCACGACGACGTTCGGTTCGGGCGCGCTATTGTGTCTCCCCTTCGTTTGGTCAATGACCCTATGGGACTGAGGCTATCACCGGTTTCAGTAGTGGCGTCCACATCGAAAACCCGTCTTGACCTGATCTTACCTCTGCGAGTTCAACATCGAGTCCGGGACGTAATGCCGACACGGACTTCTCAACGGCGTTTACCCGTCAATTTGCACATGCGCTGCGAGAGGTAATATGGCCTATTTAATACATTGTCGAAAACACGGCGTTGGTGCGCGCACAGGTCTCGGAACAATGAATGTCGAAGACGCATGTAGACAGGTGGCGGTGAGGTGGGAGTTGTCGGCGACGTTTGCATACGTATTTCGCGACATGGTAGTAGACAGGCGATTGCTGTTTGATTGCGGCAATAGCCCAGGAGTTAGGTCTTTATTGCATCGACGCTAGAGCACTCACACGTCGACACTTCGTCAAAAAATGCAGTCCCGCCAAAATCAGGGCGTGATGCTATCACTCATGTCGAGCAAACACAACAACCAGACGTGGATCAGCTCAGGCGAATACCGCGAGGTTGGGAGAAAGCGGGGTTACCAAGTGGCTGTGGCGGCATGTGTTTCGACTTGAGTGGCATTCAACATTCAAACGACTGCCATCGGACAGCGATGGTCGAGAGGCAACTGCTAAAGGAGTCCGGAGGGAGAGGGTCTGGAGGGAGCAGGTTGCACCACGAGAACTGCCTTCTGTGAGGTGTGCGACGAGTATGCGAGTACTTGACAATAGTTCAAAAAAAAACTAAATCGGGTTGCCCTCTTCTGAACGCCTCTCCAAATCGACTGGGCTTTGTCGCTATGAGACACCTGCAACTAGCTGCACAACAATATAAACAGAGAAATCTACCGTAAGCTGGGGAGGGGCTCAAATAATTCCGACGTATGCAAAACCTGTGGTCGACATAAAACACTGTTTATTAAAGGGACGCAGCGGGCGTAAAACACCATGGTTTTCGTCTGGGACTTACGGGAATACGATTACCTCAGTTATAAGCTAGACCCCGCAGTTTCATGCTGCTAGGATCACGGGGAATTCGTGTTAACCATCCTTGGGGGCTGTTTTCACCGCATTTTCGCCCCTGTTTCATCCTCACACCATCGATATCTGCTGTACCTCACAAGCGCCAGCAGCAAAAGTGAACCGTCTACATTAATGAATTTTTTGCACATTGGAGCGCCTCTGTTGACCATCCAATCAACGAACGAAACAACACAGACACGCATATAACGGATGTTGCCGATAACAGTCAACTGCTGTACGTCGCCGGACGACATTAGTAAAACCGAGCTTCGAATTTAGCTTGGTCGTTATATATAGCAAGGAAATTACTGGTTTTTCTGTCGGTCTCGTCTTGTATCAGACAGTTCGTAGTTCCTTTCAACGAACTACCAAGACACAATTATTTACAGCAGACGTTCACCTTGTGACTACCGCTGGTGATATTTCCCATTTTGGTGGAAGAGCTTTCGGGCGTCGGCTTGCATATCGCCTGCCCGTCCACGCAACGCCTACTACGGAACCCCTCGTTTTGGGGATGCGGGGCCGTTGTATATTATGTTTTCGGTTGCATACGTTTCTAAGGACTGTCCTGTCGCACCAGAAGTAAGCGAAAAAGAGACTGTCGCACCAGAAGTAAGCGAAAAAGAGAAACCCAGCCACATTCGCCACCATGTCGGAAAATATCACAAAAAAACTAGCGGGTGGGAACATTTATCAGAAACTCAACAAAAAACATTTCGTTTAACGTGTTTTCCTTGATATATTTTAACCCTTGTCTGGGACTGAAAAACAACGTGTCGCGTTTGTATCTGTTTCTTTCTTATTCCCTTACATCTTTCCGGACAGGGCACATGTTCCACTCAAAAGTATGGGTCACGCCAGATTAGGCGGCCTACACACCCATTGTGCTGATCTCCAAAGGCACATATGAGACCCGTGTGATCTCAAAAGTCTTTAGGGGTCTCAAATTCGATAGCCATACGTTTTCCGTTTTGAAACATTATCGGGCTTCATTTAACACGGATATGCCGTACGTAAAGGGAGAAACGTCGCGTGAAATACAAATTTGGTCGATCCGCCATTGGGGCGGAGAGACCGTTCCTAATCCCTAGTGTGAGATATCGTGTGACCACGTTCGTCGAGCCAACGTAGTAAGAAATGCGCCACGGCTCCTCAACAATGGGACGTTACTGTGTTGGCTAATAAATATAGAAATATCAGACCTCAGCGAACGGTTTATCTCCTTTGATTTGTGTCTGACGATGGGAGCAGCTAATAGGGCCGGTTGCGATCGAGAATGAGTATGATGACCAGCAGAGTTGGGCCAATCGCATTCCGCTGAGGTTCAAACGCCGCTATAGCAATCGCTCAGTCGAAGTGATTCCGTCCGTATACCAACACTTTGGTATCACACCGTGAATCACATTTGATAAAAATACGTAACTCTCCTGTTGTCTCATCGTCTCGAATTATACGGTTTTTCTAGTGTATGATCATGGACGACGGCCAGACCGGCTTTTTAATGGCAATACGGACCACCACCATCACCATCACCACGACCACCATCGCTACTATAGTACAAGCATAAAGTGCATGCGTAGGACCATGATGTCCTTCAGCTCCTTGGTAGTTCGAAGCATCCGCGCCTAAATGCCCCCCGAGCCGGAAATACAGTTCCTTATTCCTATACTTGATTTTCTCGCGAGCAGCTTGACTATACGGCGCATACCCCGAAAAATTTAAGGTTCAAGATGTTTCCGGTGTTCTTGGCGCGTACTTCGTATTTGCTTCGTAGGAGAGAGGTTTAAGCCCGGATGCGCTATTTTTACTCAATACCCAAACCAGCGGCACGGGACGTCTACTGTGAGAGAGGCGTTTGCACGTATCAATACGGTTGTCGACAGCAACTTGATTCCACCGCAATTACATGGCCGGCAGTGACGGTTGATGAGAGAGATATCAACCGTTGTAGCTGAAGCAGCCCACTTGTCTGCATGTCCAATAGTGAATGCCGAGCGCGTACTGATGACAAATGAGGGGGGACACCGTACTTCCAGTCGAACGGTTTAATCGATCCAATGTTTACGTAAGAATTTGCGCACCACGGAAGCACCAGAAACTGCCAACTACCAAAAAGAAATCGCCGAGCTCTGTGCCACCGAGCTAATGACAGCAACTCAAAATTCCGTGGAACACAGTCCCCAGGCATAAACTACGAGGAAGGTGGCTATACGCTTTCAATAAAATGCAAGTATTTGATTTATCTTCTCGACTTCCGGAAGAGAATTTAAAAACACACACCGTGTTACCAACAGACAAAACACTGAATTCTTTGCATTCAATTGATGGCGAATGGGTCATACTTGAAGTTGATAATTTGCTTAAGGCGGTTCCAGCCGGTCGCTGTTGAAAGAGAGATAGGTAGCTAGGCCCCCAGTAGTTCAGCGGTAGATGACTCTCCTATACTTGGCAAGCCACGGTTAACCCCTCGGGGCCTTTAGAAAGAAATATGGTTACACCAGGTATACCCGCGCACATATATAGTTGACGATACTGCAGTGGAGGTATACGAGCGACTGCGTGCAAATTTCAGCGGCGGGGAGAACTTCGAATCAAAGAAACATACTTGGCAGGGGTGGACAAGCAACACAGGTGGTTTTCAGGTGCATACTCACACTCCCTACAGTACGTACAGCAGTACAGTATTGCACCCGTACATACAAAAGAATAGCGTATACAGAAAAATGTATATATATATCTTGTTCAGCCAGAGGGGACTAAAGCGTGGGATGATTTTGTAACGCAAGGTTTACCGAGATACAAGTAGAGGCCAGAAAGACAGAAGCGAACTGCGTGGGTGGCACGACAAAGGAGGGGCACAAACATACCCTGCGCGGTTACCATGCGGGAGTATTTTCCTGAGCAAAAACCACAAACAGTTGAGGTTGCGATTATGACGATAAATCTCGTTCCTGTCAATACGGTCCAATGCCCTGCGTACGAAACGACAACATGCACTGTCCCCTTAAAAAACAACCTTTTATTGAGAGATGGAAGGAGCTAGAAAGCGCATGAAAGAGAATAAAAGCCAAACGAATGAATGGTTCAATACCAAACTAGAGCGAATTTCAAGATAATTTGAAGCCCCGGAAAGCGGTCGACGTCTCCATTTGGAGGACCACGCGACCCATTCGATCCACGACGGCTTCAGGCACAATAAAAAGGTGGGAATTGACAGCCGCCTCAGTGAATACATTATACAATATTTGAGGTACGTACAGGCACGTGTTGCCGACAACCAGATGCTCCAAACGTGCCAACTCCAGAAAACCAGATATCAAGAGCAAGAATGGTGCAGAGGAGTTACTGCGGTTGTGCATTCGTGATAATGCTGATAGACAACCGTGATCACGTTGGTAGACGCACTCAGTGGCGCTATGAGATTGCCGACAAAAACATGAGCATAGGGGTAGTTACCATATGACCCCGGCGTGTTTTGGGAACACGTCACCGGAACTGACCCTCTCCAGGGAGATAAAAAACAACTCAAGGTTATAGACGATGTGGTGTTTGCCCATGGTGCGGTTCGGTTCGGTTCGGTTCAGTTCGGTTCGGTTCGGTTCGGTTCGTGATACACAGAACCGACCGGCACCGTACGTGTTTCCCACTTCAACCGAACACATCGCACTGTACTCGTAGTCGTTTCCGAAATATCTTTCCGCTCCCCACTGCACCGCACTCGTAGTAAGTCCGGAATATTTATCGGCATTGTACTGTAGCATCGATCAAACCTAACGTCGGACCTAAACGGCACGGTTTGACTGTCACAACATCACGCATTACGAGGAGTTATTACAGTAGATTGACTTTACTACCGCGCGGGTACAGTGCAACGTGTTTTTATCATCCTTTTTTGACAGCTTGACCCGCATCATTCAAGTTCAAACCGCACCGTACGGCATCCAAGGCACCGCACCGCATCGTATAAAAGTCAGAAGCTGAAATGCGCACCGCACCGCGGTCTAGACCAGGAGTGGCACGGGAACTTTACCACCTACTGTGCCATATCTCGGGATCTTGGCATGACCATCTTCATGCCAGGCATAAAAGAAATGTGTGGTCTTAACCCAATCATCAACCTCTAGTAAGTACGCGCCATAAAACGTAACGTTCAGCTCAAATAGCATAACTCTTCAACTCAAGAGCTAGCCCTATCAATCAAATATGGTCCGGCCACAACGCGTTATGTTCCAAAGCCTATTTACTTACTCTAGTGTATAGTGAACTTCAGAGCATACCACAGGATCTTGCGAGAGTACAAACTGCACCGCGCTCCGGTACAACACCGTGAACCACGTTTGACACTAAAGTAATCTCTCCTGGTTTTTCAGCCTATTGTAATTTCGTCAACTATTGATCTTAGACTCAAACAGGGTACCAAAACGGTGGGTCCTGGGTTTTTGTGCGATTGCCCACGGTTCTTGAAAGCCCAACAAAACAATTGGTCTAGATCGAGTGACGCAGCGACGACAGCGCAATGGCTGTAGGTAAGAATACAGAGAACGAAACTATGCGGACACTTAGGAGCGCATCACGGAAACGTCCATGAGCACGACGGTCGGAGAGTCGCCGAACGACCAGCGTCGCTCTGGACACAGTGCGTTCGAAGCTCGACAAATCAGGCATGGGTCAGGTCAACTGTCGATCTCAGAGTTTGAGGATCTGAGAGGGGAGTTCTCGCAGTGAATAGCATCTCGTCAACAACGCATGAGGGCCCACGGCAGGAGGCTCGTAACGTTACAGCCACGTGCACATCTTCCACTACGTTGGGAAGGGTAGTCCATGCGACACCTGTACCGTTCCACGCGGGGCAATGTTCTCAGATAACTGGTTGAGAGTTGTCACATCCACATCAAGGAGATGCTCGCGTGGTATTACGTTAGACTCCAGTTTTGCACCTGACACCCCGGCACCCTATGGTGTGGGCAGATCGCGTGAGAGGTGGACAACGAGTTGGTCGTGGGCGCCTTCCGGAGGGGAAGAGCAACCGACCTTGTGGCGCACGCGCTATTGGTTCATCTGTTTCGGCTGTAGGTCGAATGTTTTGTACGCTAGCATCATGAAGGGTCACGACGGCCGACAACGGCGCCGGGAGTACAATCCCGCGGCAGACGCGAAAAGCGTTGATAGGCCTTGAAGCCGCTCGACGTCCAAAAGATGTGGGAGGCGCTTTGGTCCGTAAGCGTTCATCTCACGGCGTCCTCAAGGTCCCCTCAATTAGTGCCTGGCATTGATGTTGTATTGACACTATTTTCGCAGGACGACTGTGACGGCTTCTCAGCTACGGACGTGTTGACCCCAGATGTATCGAAACCGCCGGGAACGGATGAGTTAAACTTCGGTTAATGTTTATCTCCAGCACTCTGCAAGCCTACCCAGGTATCGTCTTGCCAGATCCCGGGCGTTTAGGGTTTTAGTCGTGCAACAAGCATGCATTCGGTCGATTGTGTCGGCGATAACCGCCGCGAAGGGGATATTTTAGTGGCCTAGCCACAGCGAGGGCATCAAATATTGCTTTATCCCAAATGGGCGATGTGCGCGTATGAGGTCAAAATCGTTAAGCGGGGAATTCTAAAGAGGACAGGACGTGAAAAAACAAACATCAGGGCCACCAGTGGGTGGGTTTCCTGTCTCTCATATCGGTCATGTGTGCGCAGCATGTCCCGGGTGGACGGCACGCGAAAGACCATCAGGGTAGATTGCATGCAGGCGAGGCTACACGAACAAGCGAGCTGATTGATCCCAGGCGTACCTCGTGCTGCCTGTATATCGGAAAATAGGGACTGAAGTAATTCTAACCCAGGCGGTATTGAGGGCCGCCGGTCCGCACCACACCTGGGAAAATACTGTTAAGATTGACTCCGAAACAACTGCAAGACTGCCGCGCGTCACAAGCTAGGGCGGGGGGTCGGCCAGGCCAACAACGCAACAAAAGATAGCAGACAAATATGACGCGTTTTTCGTAGCATGTTCGGACGGGCACCCCAGGTGGCGAACCGCAGAGAAAAAAACAAAATGTTTGACTGGTGCTGCTACCTAGACTCGCAAGGCTAGGGGACGTTGTGGGGTACATGACGGGTCATGCCTAGGGTTGGGATCCGCCGGGGACGGATGCGTGTTCGCTTATTAGTGGATGGGCGAAACAGTACCCAGCCTGGTCACTTGATTATAGCTTTGTATCGAATGGCGGATGGCTACACAGGAAACGTTATGAAGGGAAGAGGAGTGGAAATTGTTAGCAAAGACGGGGGAACCACTGTTCGAGCCTCTTGGTGGCGTCTAACCTCACATGTGCGAGCAATACAAATCGGGGTCCCGGTAAATCATGCTGCTCCACTGCCGACACATGACTCCACCAAGCCGCTGCAAGCAATGCGGCAACGAGCTCAATCCGCACAGGATCCACGCCCACGCGAATCGAGATCACCCGTCACATTGTACTGATCTTCTTTGGCGTACGAGTAGATGGGGCGAAGGTGCAATCTCTTGTTTACCATGGGCTCCCTGGTATTGTGAGTAACAGCGTCGGCCGGGCTCTAACTCACGTTTCGGCTAGGGAAAAACCGTTGCGGCAGTCGACCGAAGTGGTACTGATAACGTCAGACAACGAGTGCGCACATGTCTGCATGTCGCGGGGGGTTATGGGATTCATTTCCGCCTCACAGAGTGTTGGGTGGGCCTTAACAAAGCGTCACCTAATCCCGTTAGTCCTTGCGGAGTGGATCCGGGGACTACTACTTATGACAGCACAGCGTATGTCAACGGGCTTGCAGGGAAACCTCCGAACGGCGGAAATACCGGATGAATACACGATGCGCACGTTTCTCGTGGGCGTCTCAGTAAGCGAGTCAATAGAGGGCACCGCTGTTGAAGAGACCTATGAAAGACAGAGGATGAGAACACATATAATAGCGAAGTACCACATCTGGTAGACGAAGAGCGCACGCGTTACAGAGTCCAGGACAAACCGGACCGCGACTATGCGGCAGCGGGCGAGCTACCACTGTTTCAGCCAATTGAGTCACATTTCTCCTCTTCTTCGTTGGAGTAGGGATAACGGAGATGGTTATTGACATATTTTATTGAGTTAACCCACCCAACATCCGGCAAGTGGCCGTAAACATCCTAAGGACTATTTCGACGTTGGGGTAGGTCCATCGACCGGGTCAGGAGTTCTCATAAAATATAATAATTGACTTGAAATTTCGGCATCAACACAAAGTAATAGCGTACTGTAGTAAAATCGTCAACAAATCAACGGAACCTCAGATTGGATACCCAAAGGTGGTGCCTCGTTTGTTTCGATTGTCTACGTTGTATACAACTCAAAAATATTTGCTCGACCCGAATCGAGCCTCGCAGAGCTGACAGGGGCATATGAGTGCAGGTAAAAATACAGGTATTTCAGCTTTGCATAAGTAGCAGGCTTTGGACGTATTTCGGGGCGAAGTGATGATCAGTACCGATGTTATCAGACACCGTTAAATGTAGGGGCAAAACGGTTACACCTTGACTAAACCGAGGCATCAAACCTGTACAATTGCTCAAGAAAAAACATCCACAAACTCTGCGCGGGATCCCTAGAAGCTGAAACTGCCCAATTTCACCGCCGAAATCCGCTATGATGGATCAACGGTAGAACATACAAGCCTCCAGCGCGCTATTCTCAGCGAAGCTCTACCAAGAGGTTTGTAATCTGGCAAAAAGAAGTATTTGCAAACCGTGTGATTTTGCTTCCCAGCCTTCAGCAGGTGCTGCGGACTTTGCGGCAGCTAGAAATTCAAAAGTTAAATCGGGCGGTCGATCACCCACCTAAAAAACTCGGGTATTCTGAACGGACAAATTGTAGAGAGTGCATGGCATTAGTACATTGCAACCTATGCCGTACCAAAGGCGGACAGAAGAAAGAAAAGCACATCTGCAGGTATTAGTTACAGCTATTTACAAAGCTTCACGTTTCCCCGCCAGCAAACAGAAAGCAAAAATATGATCATGGGTCGCCGAAAAAACAACGGATTGACTGATGGGTTGTGTGATCACTGGTGATAGCTTTCCCACGCGCGATCGATCGGATCGCATGGTTTTTCCTTCACTCGTTTTTTACTACCAGTGGTGGGGACACATTCGAATGAAAAACGCCCAAAGGGTTAAGTTCCGATTCGTCCTTTGACAAAACCAGGGCTCTCTTCCCACTTAGTACTGCTGTATGCAACTGCAATGGTGTGTATAGGGTCGCGAGCGATCCACGATGTGCGCCCCTCATTACCTCCAGATCTACTCCAACGAGCAAAGTTGATCGTAAACATGTCTGATTTACTGTACTAAGCACCCGCCACTCTCCTTGCTTTGCGTTTTCTGCACGTTGAAATTCACCTAAAGTAGTGCTTTCCCGCAAGCTACGGTACTACCGTAAGCACTGCGGTAGACCTATCCACCGCGTGAAACAATTGCACAACCCGCGTCGTTTCTTACGGTTGACAAGTCGGCGATATTGCTCGTACACGTTGCGTTCCGCAATGCCTACCCTCGATGATATTGCGTAAATTGCCCGACAACGAGGTACCCGTGGTGGGTGGGTGTTCTAGTATCAAGCTACGGAACGGCATATCGGCGGCACAAGGCGTAGGTCGCCTTTACGTGCGTACAAAAAAAGGCAAAATCTTCCCAACATACACACAGGCAGGCATCGGTACGCATTCTATTCCCGAAAACGTCGAGGATGAAATACAGCACCGTATACAGCCAGATATACTAGTTTCGCAAAAGATCATATCTGTACCGTTTGCGTTATGTTGCAAAATGTATCTGCATGGACGACGAGCAATACATCCTACAGCTTCTATGTCATCCTTACGAACACAATCGTTTCGTGTGGGTACATCGCCGAGGCGAAGACGCAGCGGTTTCAACAGGGTGTCTGTACACCAATACCGTTTTTTGTATAGACGAGGTTCATCATCGCAAACCACTTTCGACTGTGGTACGGTAGAACCGTGGTTTGTGTGAGGTGCCGTTTTCTTGCGGGTGGTAGCCTAGTTGATACTTGTACGCCGAGGAAAGGACTGCGCTGCACAATTTATCATGGAAAAAAACCAAGGAACCACACCACGGGTGGGTTTCAAGGAACTCGATATAGAGTAGAAAATACCACGGGAAGGGAAATATATACAGCTCGGCGTCAACAGTCAGGCGACTGAAACCCATCAAGCTATAGCCACTGCGATGTCGTTGATAGCCCTACCCCCTTTCAATCCATCAATACGGCTACCATAGTTAAACACGGTACATCACGACTTTGGCATGGACTGGACTGTACGCATGCTCGTCACCATATTGTCTGGCGATAATGACCACGTGAATTATTTAATAGCAAGCCCCAGGACATACAAAACAATGGCATAACTTCGTCAGCCAAAGGCAACTAAACCGTGAGATGATGTCTCAACCCCAGGTTTAAAGAGGGACAATGAAGAGTCTTGACGACAAAGGCGAACTGCTTAGATGGCATGACCAAGGTCAAGCATTAACAGACTCTGCGCGGTTGTCAACTGGTAGTATTCTCCTAAGCCAAAACCACGAGCAGGCGTGGTTGCAGAAATAAACCCCACGCTCGTTCATGCACATGCTACCCAACCGGAACTTGTCAAAGGTTGAATTGTTGGTAGACAAGTCCAACGAGGTAACTATAGTCAATACGAGGGGCATGGGGCCGTACGGACGTGCAACAGCAGCGGCAACGGCGTCGACAATGATGTCGGGGGCATTGCCTCGAACACTGCAGATGTTTGCACGTGAATCCGCCAAGATCGGTCGAAGGATGCAAGGCACTGGGCCGACCAATGACACCCTAAAGAAGCAACGTTTATGTTGACTGCAACATAATGGTACAATGTCCCGCAATCATATGTCGGGTGCTTTACCTTATATTAATGAAAGCATTGCATGCGTGATAAATGAAATCACAGGTTCAAGGTGAGATACATAGCGGGTGAATCGTAAGTGATGATGGCTCAGTCGCAAACGGGTATAAAAACATATCGGAACGGTTTCTTCTGCGCTGGCCTATGGCGAAATTGATGCGTAAACCATAAACTTACTTGGTAGGACACTACGCAGACACGCACGACTATTTCGGTGCACGCTTGGCAGGAGTACTCGGGGCGGTTAAAAGATGGATCTGCCAACTCTTGTTTATGCTGTGGGAAAAACACAGGTGTGAGCAGACAAATAAATGCCTATTGGCGGGGGTTGTGTCCGGTACGACAGCCACAAATTAAAAACGTCATCAGTGATGACGAACAAGATGCTTCTTTTTGTATGCAACAAGATGCGGGGCTATAAACCAGGACTCACATATATATCTTTATGTGTTCTGCGTGAGAAACGCCAACACGCAATAGTTGCTTTTGGAATAAAAACGTTTTTGTCAACAGAAGGCAGGAGGTACTAATAGTAGGCATCTGCCACAGAACAAAGGGCAAACGAATCAAGGGTTCATATGGGTAATGGCGAGGGGGACGTTTGCCAAGAAACTAAACTACCAGGTAGCTATTATCGGTTTACCCGACACTATAAACTAAAACAACGAAAATACAACGCCCGAAGCCCCTTTGTTGGTGTGAATGATGGGCACTAACCCGGATTTTCCCGTTTGAGCGAAAGGATCCGTAAGGCGTAAGCAGCAGCCTCCCGACAGAGAGCAGGCATTTTATCAACTAACCTTTGGGGCACGAGGGCGAGCCTGATTCTAAGGGCAACGATAGGCGGTGGCCGTTCGCGCTGCTAGATGAGGAACACCATGCTATAACCCGAATAAGCGATAGACGGGATATATAGGCAACAGGGGGAAACGGACTTAGAGCCCGTATTCTTGGGTTTAGGTCGGTCAAGCGTGAATGGATTCCACATATGTTCTGACCGATTCAGTGGGTGGGATAGAATACCAAGACGTAGGCTAGACAAACATTGTCCGTACACGGAGACCTCGAGACGGAAGGCCTGTGCTCTATTGAAAGTCCTCCCGTGTTGATCGTACACGGCTGCCGTGGATCGGAGCTGAACCGTTTAATTAATAAGTTATGCGAGGAGTAATATCGAGGAAAAGCCTGCGCTCTATTGAAAGTCCTCTCGCGTTGATAGTATGCACAAGGGGGGCGTATGTACAAGAAGGCGCACACCGTACAGTCGCAGGTCACTTCGAAATCATCCACCGAACATTTCTCGAGCGGACACAGGTTTCAATAACAAGTCCATCAACACTTGTTGGATTTTAATCGAACAGAAATATTGAAAGTTCGACGCCAACAGACGGGCGCCTGAGGAACCATGGATGGTATACCTCCGCTAAATAAAAAAAACATGAAATGGTCAAACAAGATGGATTGAGTAGATCTAGCGGGATCAGATTACATACACTACTGGCCACGACAACTAGACCACTATGCCGAATCTACGATCAAACGAAACTCTGAAAAAAGAGAAATGTATAGGTTTCAGCGTTTCGTTTTGTCCTAACAGCCCTCGGTACATGATTCTAGCGCGGGGGCGTGAAAAAATACAATTGTTGGAGGTGCGACACCTTGTAGGGTTTCAATACAGGACTAGTGTACAAATATGCTGGGTCCGCAATAGGTACATTTCCTGGTTTGCGTTTTCAGCTGACTTTGCCGTGTGCGTAGCTGAATAGGGGCCGCGTAGTATGGGGCAAGCAACATATCCAAAACATGAGTTTCCTGTCAACGTTCGAGGTGAAGTTATTGCGAAGGGATGCAGTGACGGCCGAATCGCATATATGAACGCCCCCAAAAACTATCGTCGAAGAATCCTGTCCATTTTCCCTGTTCTCTCGGACTGCATTCGATATATGCTCAATGTCCAACCCTCGATACCGATCCAATGCTACACAACACCCGAAATACGAGATACGACTCAAATACACGCGCTGCGCGACTGGCGGCCATTGATTATGGAATATGTGGTGTTTAGCGACGAGATGCGCCTGACTTCGGAGCCGAACGTGTATTCATTTGCCGCCCGCTAACGCAGCACGAACCCCCCAATCGAATTTGTGGTGATTTCGATACTATTTCGTTTGGTAGTTCTCACGAAATATCCGACTCGCTCTAGGCTGTACGCTAGCTACCACTTTAAATATAGTCCACGATTGTGAGCTGGGTGGACAGGTAAGAGTACTGCTTAAACATGGCTGATAATCATTAAGGACCAAGTATCAAGCACACGTACACGTACCAACGTCGGCACACGTTGGGGGAGCACGCGCACACGATTGACTCAGCGGCCATCCCACCAGACTAATGGTAGCTCAAAAACAACCGTATACCTCATACTAATAATAAGTGTTTAGGGAATTCGTCCAAGAACAGAATTGACAACAGAGATTGACAGCAAAACACTCCGCCTTTCAGATACACGGTTATCGGCACCACACCCATGCAAAAAAACCCAGGATTACACATAAGAGGCTTGTTCCCACTCGAACATTGGCAGATGACAGTTATATATGGAACCTTCGTTTCCAGCCACAAACAGCACCAACCATCCCTTAACCGCAATACCGTAGCAGTCGGACCTGTTTGTAACGAGAAGTTCCGTGATAGCTCTACTTTGATCACGCGCAACATTCGCCTCTCGCTGGTACCGGCATTCATATCGGCGCGTGTTGTGGATGAATGGCTTCCACTCCCCGGTGGCTTGGTAGGTGGTCCGCGTGCCTACCAAGATCAATTTCGTGGGTTCAAATCTCACCGAGTGCATGCTCGTAGGGACTTTTTCTTGCTTAAAAAATTGATAAGCGGAAAGCGCGAGAGCGTGAGTTAGCTACATTCGATGAAAATCGACGAGCGGTGGGAATGCTGAACCCTATGCGCGCCAAATATAAAGGCACGTACCGGGGGAGAGTAGGGACGACACCTGTGACCACGGCTTGTCCACAAGATCGTCGAGGGTAAAACCTCCTACGAGTGGGCTGGAAAGTAAAAGTGATATGAAAAAAAAAAAAAAAAAAACTAGTCTATCCACGGTATGTGATCACTTTAGAGTTTGATACTGTCCTTCCGAAGGGTGAGTGATATGCCGAGGACTAGCATGTTTCCATTTGTGTTGACTGCAACCTTGCATGCTGATAGGATGCTCGAGCTGTTGATCATGACATTGTTGTTTTGTGCTGTCTGGAAAATAAGGGCAAACGGCGGTTCACGCCAACATAATCCCATGTATACGTGTTACAGAGTTTGTCAGAACAAAACAACAGTTGGAATAAAAAACGTCGATCCCCAATATCGTGCGCTTTTCGGGTTAAAAAGTAAACTTTCCCTTTCACAGAGTCCTCGATGTATACACCTCCAGAAATATCCTATCAACTCTAAATCATAATCAAACTTCTGTTCATGATTTTGGCGATAGCCAACCCAGTGATATAAGAACGGTATTGCGCTAACACAACATATAATAAAGCCGGTCATGTCAGCAGCGCTGGTACGAATGTGAAGCTTTCAAGGCAAGAACATTTCCAGGAATATTGATTGATTTTACCTGGAATGCATGGATCGTCGGCTCAACCTACGCAAACAGTTTCAACACGCTATTACGGGGGTCCATAGTTAATAGGACCTATGGTACACACAAAAACCTATATATTTACCTATTTTACTAACAAAATTTGGTCCCATTAACTATGGACCCCCGTAATAGCAGAAGTCTGAACGTCAGACCTGGCACAACCTATTATCAAATCAGACCTACACTTGGAATTTAGGGGCGACGATATATAGCGTTCGTTCATGTTCATCGCGAGATCCGAGTATCAGACTTAGCGTATCCCACGTGAATGTGAGGCCTCGAGGGACGATCGACTCCCGTCATCGTAAGACTTCACCGCCTACTCAACCCATAACATCGGATGTAATCACGGTCAACCGTTGAGCTTACACAGTCGTCTTTGTTCACACGTGGTTCGTGGTACGTACAGACATAAATTCTCGACGCCAACATGATCCGAACCTGTCAACTCCGGTGTAGCAGAGGTTAAGAGCTGGAACGGTGAATGAAGGATCCCCGCTGTCGTATAGTATTGATCGTATCGAAGACACACCTTCATATTGCTGGTGAATGCCTGTGAGCGATCTATGATCGTCTTAGCGCCAACGTCAAAATGTTCCCGGGAGCAATTGCTACGCGCCCGGTGCGAATTCTGGAAATACCTTCATGGAACCCTTTCACTCCGAGGCGATACAAGACCAACCTAAATTGTGCCAGGGTGCGGGTTTTTCCTCAAAGTCCGGAGCGATTCGGTGCGAGGTTAATCGAAGCGACCCACACTGTGAGGATTTCCTCGCTTTCACCCCAATCGTATCGCAACGCACCGTGCACGTGGGTCTTTCGGACATATTCTTATGGACCGCACCGCACGAATTCCTACAGCAACGCAACGCATAGAATGGCAGTTACAAAGCGAAATCACCGCCGCACTGGAGCGCCGCGCAGTACGTGCTGTTCGATCCTTGGGGCTCTTGGCACGAGGTGCTCCTCAAATCACCCAAGAACGAAATTGAGAAACTGTGTACACTTGAGACAGAGAACACGATCATGTCCTACACAGTTGGTGCTAACAAAACTCACTGTGCTGCTAAAATGGCATACCGGTAAGATCCCCAGTTATCGAGTTGGCTCCATGTGAGTCAGAATTGGCTCGGCCGAAATGTCTATTGTGTCTCAGTCTATAGTGCACAGTTAGCTTTGCGTTTTTGTGTTTATCGCACACAAAAACAGACGACATCGACCAGCAAAACACACTCCACCCCGTCAAAAGTTGACGCCTCCAGCCACCGTCGAATGACTTGATTTCGGTGTACAAAATTCGGCAATGTGCAAATGCACAATACTGGAGATTGCGAAGGAATCTTCACACAAAACTTCACGTACGGCTCCAGACGCAAACTCTTAACTAGGTGCTCGTTTCTTTTTAAATATATTTAAATTAAAACAGAGGTGAAATCGTCGAAAACCTGACTTTTTGCAGGATATTTGCAAGTAATGCAGGCGAATCACCTGGTCTTGAGATGTATAGAGGTACAAATAGCTGACCACAATGTTGCCTAAGTTGTGTGGCATCCAGTTAAACAAATTCCGCTGCATTTTTTCTACGTTTAAGCGGAGGGCTGTGTCTTCCAAAATCGCGCAGAAACGAAAGGAGATAGCTTTGCATAGGCCTTGGGCACGAAAGGCAGCCGCGAATCGAAATGGAACCGCTTACGAGGAGAGGAGCGGTGGCGACACCATCCCAAGAGCGGCGGGGGGCGCAGCACACGAGGATGCCATGCGACACGGCGGCCTCGTGGTGTTAGAGGCATGCCGGGACAGAGCGTCGCAGGAGCGGGACAAAAGCCGCGGACAAGCAGCCGATGTGGAATTGAAGAGCCGTGATGCGGATTAAAATGTTTCCGAGATGGAGTCGAGCGTGTCTTCGGAAAAAAAGGCTCAGGCTTGCGGCTGAAGATGTCAAGATTGAGGCGGAAGCGGGAAGGCTACATGCGGAATTGACACTGCGGACAGAGAGGCAGCGGCGTATATAGCGGTGATGGTTTGGCTGCACGTTTCTACTCCGATGCATGCTGCTGCGGTGCTCCCGACGCACGTAAAAAACTATATAACTTGTACGCAGCTGGTATTAGGTATTATGTATGCAGTCGCAGCAGCAGCAGCAGTAGACCAAGTTGTGACCCTTGAGCCTACGTTGGTGATATGTGTTACATTCCGCTATATTTTGGGTGGTTTATCGATGATGATCTTTTTCAAACTATAAACGGCCAAAATCAACTGTTTTCGCCCCGAAAAATTCAAAAGCGCATAGCTAACAGTGTGATTAGAAGCATGCACGAGGATTCCCCGATTGCGGAAACCGCGCCGCGGTTCGGCAGTACATACATACTTCTGAAAAACCTGGACGTATATCCCCTGTCACTAGCAGTAATGGCGGATTGTCGGACCGGCGTTTGAATGTTAAGCATTTACCACCACCACCCCTACTACCATCACGGGTACCACCGCTACTATAGTATAAACATGCACGTAGGTGTTTTTGACATAGACGCTTTCCTTTGGCTCGTCCGTTGGAGTCACCTGTGGTAACAAATTACCCGATTCGGTAAGCGATCTCTCCCCCTACTTTATTGACTTTCTAGCTCGACCCCGGCGCGCTTACCCCCAACGAAAAAATAAAATTTAGGATTTTTTTCGTGTTTCCGGTGTATTCTCCTCATTCAGTTTGTGGTGGGGGCGCTTGGTCCGGAAGCGCTAGTAGTTACTCAAACCAGCACCATTGAGCGTATAGCATGAGGGGGTCGTTTATTGACTTTAGCGCGGTACTCGCGGATTTTATAGGCTGAACCTTGAACCTAAGGCAACGTCAAAGCCAGCGGCGGCGGTGTACGACAGAGAAATCCATCGTTCAGCGATAGAGGCCTCGAGATATATATGTCCCATAATGACCCCGCTAACGGACATGATGTGCGGCAACATACTCTGAAAACCGTGGACAATACAATGACGGTGAGAGGACACTCTGTATAGGGGGAACGCCGATGGGATCCGAAACAAACGTTGAATATTTTACATAGGAGTTTTCACACCATAAGGGCATCAGCAACTGCTAAAGACCAACGCCGAACTCGACGTCACATCAGTTACGAAATTAACTGCTAGATTTGTGGCGTACTAGGTTAAGCTAAGTACTTCGAAGTATGGCAATAGGCCAATGATCGATTTTTTTCCTGCTTTTTGCAGTTGTCACGAATCGAGGGCGACAGTTCAATCGATCAAGATTGCAACAAAGCGTGAATCTAGCGGGGGAGAACACACACTTCACGGTCGTGTAAGCTGGAAAACATTAGGCCCGAGAGCACAAGAGAAGATCTAAACAGACGGCATACTGAAACGTTCGTCCGCGGGTGCGTGTTTTCTCATGGAGGTGGCAATACGTCCATGTGCTCTGCCAGCAAATCAACATGTTGGAAATGATACCTCAAGGGGCTGTATTCACATATCCAGCAACAATGAGGACTCGCGGGAGCCGGTAATGTGTTGACTGCGGTTGTCATTCACAGAAGCGATCGGTTATTCCTTTACGTTTGATATTTCAGGTGCGATAAACAGTACGATATAATATTAGTCAACGTGAGTAGCGAATAAACGCACAGAAAAAAACACATCAATGATATGCCGTGTTCCGCTTTCGGTTTATCGGGATTTACCAAGGTGCACTGCGGCAAAATTAATACTTCCTTAACGATGCGCAAAAATACCTTGTCGGGCCATCATTGTACCGCCCCAGCGGCGGCGTTTAATGTTATCTAGTCCCAGCGTTGGAGATATTCAATGTAGGGGATGTGGGTAGAGAAAAACTAAGCAAACAGACAAAGTGTTGGTGAAATTTCAATGTCGGGTTAAAATTGGCCCAGAGGTTCGAATTGTTTCTGGTATTTGTTTGCTTTTGTTTGCTGGAAGTTATCAGGTATGGTTTATAGACGAACACATCCGAGAGGTTTGGTAAACGACAACGAGAAGGTTTTACGCAATGCTCTGCAGCACCTATAATCCGGTTCCATTGACGAACAGGGCGGGTTAACTATTTGGGTTTTTCAAGGTGTATTTTAATTCGGTCAAGGCTGTCGACACATCTACTGCTAAGCGTTCGTTGGTTTACGCCACGAAAATGGCGAACATGAAACTTTATCAAGGAAAATACTCTGGGCACGGTTAAGCCCTTGACGAAAGATATTGAGGTTCGGCTATGCTACGAAAGAAGCATGTGCACTCTATTTCAACTGAAATACGATAACGTGCAGTTTCGTTCCTCCATCAAAACGAGTCGATGAGATAAAAAACCTTGGTCCCCCAGGTAGGAAGTCGCATTAAGCAACGACGTCATGCGTCACTGACCGTGCGACAATCAAGGTAAGACCCTTATGCAATGCCCGCATATAATAACTACCATAGATATGTTATGATTCTCTTCTGCTTTTCCACTACTGCCACAAAACATCCTTCACGGACTTCAGGAGAGCATGATTTACTTCCAGCGAGCACCCAGCGCCAGATCACTCACCCGGCAAGTGACAATGTTGAGCACGTATGGTATCAAGAGGACACAATGATTAGTTCATAAACGCGGTGTGTGACACACAAGCACCAGTGACCATTCTGCTATTTTTCCGATATGGCACTGACAACCGATCATTTTGCCTTTACAGCAAATCACAAAGCAGAAACAATTTTCCAGAGGACGGCGAAATCTAATTTCTGACTCGTGAGTGCCGGTTGAGTGGTGACTGCTGATATATATACCATTTGCTGGTGCTACGGTCGGGGTGGTACCCGCATTATTACCAAGACATTGACGTTACTCGGGCAAGGTGTTCCGTATCTCACTAAAACCTGGGCGCCGCTTGTTCTTCGTTCTTGCAGGGGCATAAACAACGACATGCCAACAAAACATCACCGAACATCAAGTCTTGAAGACTCCAGATTGTCAAGGAATATAACGATCACACAGACGAGTGGCTCTCATTGAATGTTTGGGACGTGAGAGCGCCCCCCTACCGTACCAGCATTCCACAAATGACATCATCAATCGTTGTCCACTGCTTTCTAAAGCAGGCGCATTGTCCATATGCAGTACTCGTCATGCCATGTTTGGATCCGTGAGGCGACAGAACGCCCAAAGTGAGCAAATTAAAATCCGCTGTGATTCGTTGTGCTTTAGTTGCCATTGACTACGACGTTGATTTGTTACAACAATCAAACGATGTAGAAGTCACATGCACTTCATATCCATCAATGCATGAATGCTCACCTCCCAAATGGCCGAGTTGTTAGTGAAGACGGCGTTACCGTAGATGCTCGATGTTTGAAGAAAATGCATAAATAGCACCTGGAGCAAAGAAAACACGGGAACAGTGCGACATTGAAAGTCACCTTGATAGCAATATCAGCCGTGGACAACCTAGTTCCCAACTACGTCAACCTTCTTTGTGCCTGAACTGAAGATATACCAAGAGCTTCCGCCGACAGGAAAATAATTGGTACCTATTGCCTGGTACAGATTGCAATGTTTCTACGAAACCAGCAAGCAAGCACTGCACCCAGCGACGTAAACATCTGGATACCACATGGGTTTGAAACCTGTGGTATACATCAGCATGGATGACGAGTAAGGCGTATTCCCAACCGGCGCTGAACAGCATCACGGTTCGGTCTGGGTGTATGGTAGAAACGGTTTCGAAAGCGTGCATCGACAATACTGTGCTCGAGGTCGCATATCCGTAGATAGTGGCAACGGAACCCGTTTCGTCACAACAGAAGATCAACTAATAAAATGATGCGTACCAGGTATGTGGCATGATACGAACCCCGGTTTTGACCAGAGTTTTAAGCCTCGAAGAATGTTGTGTTATGATAATGGTTTTGTCTTCTGTACGTCAAAGCATTGAGAATATCGAACAAGGATAAGTAAGTAGATCAAGGGGAACCCCTAACGGCGTCATACCAGGAAACGCAAGGATAGTAGAGAGAACTAAATCGGTGGGGACAAATATAAAAACATAATATATATATCGTTCGACGAAAATGAGCAAGGAAAATATTAGGTGCTGTGTTCACTGGATGGACCAGAAGAAGGATTACAGCAGCTTGACGTTCCGCTCGGTTAATCGGAGAAGCCACGCAAGAGGCTGACCTGCCCGGTGCGTTTGTGTAGCTGCGCACGGGGGGAAAACATGTTCACAGGTTCTTGATGCGTACGTCTCGATGATATAACCCGTTCTGAAGGATATCAATTCCACATGCGACGTCTCTGGCACTGTGAATATGGAACCCTCACTGCCTATATAAAACCTCTTCCGGTCCGCCAACGTGTCGAGGGGGGCAGCTGTGATCTCGAGAGACAGGGCCGAGACGAGAGCAGGGGGCAAGGCAAGTATAGACAGGAAAGGGGAAGGGGAAGCATGAATTGTAGAAAGTACAACCACATGAAGCGTTCCATGTTCTTCCTGCTTTCTCCGGGGGGAAAATTGTCGGCAGAGCTCGAGCCACCGTCTACACTTGGCGTGTAGATCAACGCAGTCAGTTCTTTGACGGCGAAGTAGAGCTCAATCGAACCAGGGCAGCGGAGGCAAGGCGAGCCTCGGCTCACCGCAGGTTTGTCAAGAACGGCAGAGACAACGAACAAAGCTCGGGAATTTCGCTGACAAAATATTGAGGCTCGGCGTTTCGTTTGGGCCATGTTCATCGCACAAGATTATCCAAGCTGGCCACGTTTAAAGAAGCACGGTGTGTGCTTGTTGGAAGTGTGGATACGGTATACTAACGGTAGGTGGCAGATGCGCAGCACATGCCCCCTTATATAGGTGGATCTTCGGCAACCAGTAGGGCTATTTTTCGTCAAGCGTACGCCATGAGCGTGGCGGACAGTGGGAGGACATCGGTAGTTAGTAGGCGAGGCTAACCCTACCTCCAAACACAAATGTTGCCTTCTTTACGGCGAAAGGCCGTGTCTAAGACAGAATTCACTGCCTGCAAGCGTGGGGCATGAACGCACGTTCGATGGCGTAAAGTACGTATCAATATAGCGGCGATAGCCAGTCTTAGGAGTAATTAGCAAGAACAGACTTATCAACAATGCGTTCGATCAAGCATGTAGACTGCAGAGGTCGCGTGTCGACGAGAGGGAACATGGGTCAATCTCAGCGTTCAACTAATGAAAAGTGTCGTCCAAACGCCCAAGGGTTCGCGGTTGGGAAATACTACTCACGGAAGCAAGTGTCTACCCACGTGCGACACAAGCTCGAACAAGCTTCGCTAAGCCAGACTATGGACATGTTAACCCCGATTGTGCAAGTAGTGCCGTTGCAAAAAAGTACCAAAGAGGACATTCAGAGCAGCACCTCAAACGCGCAATGCCGTGGACATAAATATTAGCACACAAAAAATACGTGACACCCCAGATTTTTGAGAGATATTGATAATTCACATCAAACCGGGTGCTTAAGATGCAAGCTCAAGCCTGGAACATAATGACATGTGATATGTGAAAACAAATATCAATCGGATCTGATTAGAGTGGATAGCTACGCAGGAGACATCGTCACTGAGATACCGCTAGAGCTGAGATACGTAACCCCTTTCTGCCGTACCACCGACCATGCAGGAAATCGTACGGGGGCTGCTTCTTCTTTCCATAGGAAGGTGCTACAACACGAGGCATGGTTGTTGTATATCCGGGGCAAAGCTTGGGAGGGGTTGTGCAATGCAAGAGTTGCAACAATATCATGTCACCAGCAAACATTTATCATCGATCGTGCGGTGTTTTTGCAACTTTTTTTTCGGCGTCGTTTCGTGATCGGGTTGGCGGTGTTGCCTACAACCTGTCCACACATAATCCACTCTACATGAATAGGAGTTGGCCACCCGAACATTGTGCGGCATCCCATGAACACAAACATACCTGTTGCCTGGAGCGAATGTTTATCGCTATCGACAATACGTCACAAGAGTTGCCTATGTTCCTTCTGTACACCAATAAACCGTGAGTGTCTTCAAATGAAATCGTTGTGTTTAAAGCCAACGATAAGCGATGTGCGAACGATGCATCATCATCCTCGAGAGATGCAATCCTTTTGATCAAAAACTGCGGGGCAATTCAGCTACCAGCACACAAAAATTGCAGCAACGCGATTAACGAATACAATGCCACCCAAAGTACTCAATACCCAAAACAGAACATACCCAACGCGACAAATTAGAAACATTACTAGCGAGAATACATTTAGATGTGTCGTGGAATAGTCTTAGACTCTGCTATCTTATGGGCGTATATGTTTGTTCATGACGGTGCTCTGCAATAGACAAGTTTGGAATTCCCTTATGCTGTACTGGTCAACAAGAGACCGTGGGAATGTGCATGAGGTATATATGATATGGTGGACATCTCATCACAAACTTGGCCTCTTTCAAGGTGATGTTCAAGGAGGCACTGACACTCATCACAAATATTGGGGTCACACCTGTTGTCGAATGCTAACCCTAACACAACATTTCACGACGGGGAGGTATCTACCTACCCTCGTTAATGTCATCTATAAGTAGTACAGTACGAGCGCTGGACATTGGTCCAGCGAATATCCACTGACCCCAGTTTGCGTTTACGAATCAAGTACGAAAAAGCGAAACGTTCAACAAATCATACGACGTTCAACAAATCATACGCAGCAGAGTTTAACGACTCAAAGTGCCCGGCTTGATGGCTTTCATCTCAAGGTCGTGTTCATATACTTGGTGGTTTACCTCCCTGAACTAGGTATTCAACGTGCACCGAAATCGTCGCTCCTCCATATTGAATATAGGTTAGGTGGGCGTCACTTGGCGACATAATTAGTATTAAATATGCTGTTCACCACGTGAGCTAGACAACCGCGGCACCGTTATCCTTCGTTTTAGCGATCGGTTACGGCCGGCGATCTAGTTGGATGATCTGTGAGGTGCATGGTCGTACCACGTAGTGTTCATGACATGTCACCCACCGGACGCGTAAATGGTATTCCCATTGCTGCCTCTACAAGTAGCAACACCGGAAATTGTTTTTACTCAGTAACGCTGTCAGCCGTCTGCAAGTCCACCTCACAAGCGGTTCTTCGTACGCATAATATATTTTTAAGGGACTCGACGAACACTTCACGGCGATTCGTGCTTCGTGCAAGCAATGTCTGCGTGAAAAATCCAAACATCACGTTCTCCGTCCCGACATTGTATACCGCCGCCCCGGAATCATCGCAATGGCACCTTCCTTACTCCTCTCGACATTGTTTTCTTAATTGAATGCGGCAAGTGATGGATTTATAACCGGCGCTACGTACAATAGACTTCGGTTCGTCCACCTTAGTATGATTGTTGTGCTTCACTCACGGAAACCGCGAACAAACTCGGTGTCCCCCCCCCCACTCCCTGCTTTGGTTTGACGCTGACACCCGAACACACCGCCGTTGAAATCACAAAGAGGGCGTACATGCTCGGTGCCGGAAGCGATGTCAGATCAACTAGGTACATAATCGCCAAATTGGTTTGCACACGGCCGTACCAATCCTGGAAATGCGTCATGTATCATGGAACGCGTCAGTACGTGTCGACGTTATACTCCAGAGTAAGGTAAGCGCGGTATGGGGCTCCTTGGTTAGGAATACACAATGTCAAGAAACGGTCTATCATATCATACAGGCCGAGACAAACAGGCTACCATACCGCCTTGTTATCCACAAAGATAAACAGGCATTGAACTTTGCCGGCAGAGCACACTGTCGCTGAGGAATAGAGTGAACCATTGGAACAGCGTTAGATACACATATATATAGTACAACTTATTTTACATTTTGTTGCGAGCCCGACATAGATGGTCCGGCGTCGCAACGGTGACCGTTCGGCCGGCAAGGTATTCCGAAAAGTATCGGCGAGCGAGCTTGATTGGAAACGGGGGCAGACACCAAAATGGTGGTCTCTAGTGCATCGTCACGGAGGATATTATTTTGATCGTGTACTTGGTGTTAGAAAAGCAACTGATCAATATTGGGGTCTAGAGATTAGAGCGCGACTCAAGCCCAATTGAAAAATGGTTCACGTATATCCTTTACGAAGCATGTCGCCCTTGAAGTACCAGAGGGGTGTGGACGAAATACTTCATGCATCATCGTAGTCGTGTGACCAGAGGTCCTCGCATTCCTACCTTCACCCAACTACCGTCCACCACTCTGAAGAGCGCAACGTAGGTACGTATACGTGACATATGCGCCAGACACAGCGGATTAAAAAACGCCATACTAAACTCGCGTACGAGATCAATTTGGGCGCAAGAAACAACTATTGCAGCGTTTTCAAGACCGGATTTGTAGGAAGGCATGCCAACGTGTACATTGTTAGGACCAAGGACATGACGTACTCGGTCAAATGTCGCCATATGGATCGCCATGAGGATCGCCATATGGAGGATGTCAAGAATAGAACGTTGTCGTCTATTGCCTCGATTTTAAACACAGGCGTCGCACAAGGACTTAACGTGACGATCAAAAAGTTATTTTGACGGGTTTGCAGGGCAACCGATGACCAGGGCAATGTGCCAGTTATCTTCGGAAGTTAGGGTCGATTTGTTCAGGGCTGTCGTCGATAATTACCGCGGTCGAGATTTTTTAACCTCTTCATCCATATATTGCGTCTCGTTGAGTTAAACAAATCACACATGGACACAAACGAAGAGTGAGCTACATGGGCTTCGAATGCACCACATACTTCCCTTCAGAACCATAAACTGATTGAGACCGAGTAGGCATAAAAAAATATTACCCGTGGTCAATTCGCGAGTTAGTTTTTCAAGGTAATCAGCCATTACTAATGTTTTACTCGCTGAACGTTTACTTCTATAAAACAATGAAGAGTGCGTTCGGACCGCAACGTGCCCGTGGTCACTTTTCTATGTGTCATGTTTTTAAAAGATTCATTATACGTTACGTGTGCAAGTTTTACCGTGCAAGCTCAAAAATTGAAAGAAAGGCCCAAGACACCCCTGCAGTTTTTTTAGGTCATGTGACCGCACACGTATCGATTATTGTGACCTGGATGACCCAGATGACTTCACGATAATTCTGGTTGATTCCGACATCGTGGAGGGCTTAAAACAAACAGTTCAATTGTCGTCTGCACGTCGCCGGCGAGCATGCCCATTATGACGAGTTATGGGTTCCCATACAATCACTCGGGCCGCAACGCGTCGTCAACACGGGCGGGAGATACAATAGAACGTTGCCGTGGTAACTTCCAAGGGCTGATGCTCCATCCGCAAGTTTACGTATACTTGCATTTCTGGATGGCATTCCACGATGGAGGTCGAATACAGCAGCAACACCAGCCTCAAGGATACTTATGTGTCAGTCACGTGGCTGTTAGGTATCTGACGCCAGGATCCAGACGTGCTGTCAGGAAGGAAATATCAAACCATGTGCACGGAGAAACAAAAAAAACACTGTACGACTATTTAACCACAGAAATAACAGTTGAGGTTTGTCAAGCAAGATAAAATATGGAGACGACACAACATCATCGGCGGGAGTCTTGTGCACAGCGATGGAACGATTTGGAACTATGCCATCCATCCAAAAACGATCAGAGCGGGCCCAGCTCAACACGAATTCTTCCCGTCTAGACACGAAGGAGGGTGGGGGGGAATTGGCAACCTCGGAATGAGTGGAAAACAGGATGGCCAGGATCAGGAAAATTATGTTTGGGACTGAAACATTTACGATGGTGGATTTCCAGGAGCTTAAACGGAAATTTCATGAACACTATGGGCCCAAGGTCCGACCGACGCTCAGGACTTGTTGTAGTTATTAAGGGCGTGACACTACTCCATAATAGTCGTATTCGGAAGCCGTTCACTTCTCGGGGAAACGAGTGGAATACTTGTATACTCAACATACGCTTTGGGCTCTGAAAAAAACTTGAACTTTGTACGAGCCTGCGGGATAGTAGTTGGTGGTCGTTTTCTGGCGGTAACACTACTGCTCAAAAGCATTTCGAAGAATTTGTAGGCGTACTGTCGTTGGTCGGGATTGTTTGGCCTGCTGTTGCATCGACAGGGAAACACCACTTAGCGACGACGGCTGAATCTACGATTAACTTGCACAGGAGGGTTGCAGGCACGACTTGGACCACACAAGGGTGATGAAAAATCGTGACGCAAACTGTCCTAAACCGAGAGAGGGTCGGAAGAATAGACAGGGGTAAATTTGGCGGCAGTAGTCCCGCTCGGGATATTGGAGCCGTTGGGGGAGCTGTACTGTATTGACGACTGTAAGATCGCTGTGCCCTGCTCACCCTCCAATGAAGCATATATACATCTCGGTCGGACACCAGTACCACTCCTTTCGAGGTATGCTATAAAGTGGCGCCGCGAGCCGCACCACAGCTGACGAAAGCCCGGCATCACGAGCTACATAATGAAATTCAAGCAAGCGCCTACCATTCAGACACCGATCTATTGCAACCGTTTCACCGAGGTGATACTGTTGGTAGGGCTCACCGCCGCCAGTATCGTGATGGTGTCTGTCAGGAACTGAGCCGGTATTGGAGTATTGAATATGTTCAAGTATTCTTGTCACAAATATCCACAAGCAAACAATGCGAAAGAGAAACTGGGCACCACCCAAGCGACAAGTGTTAACCTGCGCCGATGGTCGATGAGAGCAATTGCGCTGAAACCGGTCGTTACTCTTCTATAAGTGATACCGCTCACGCATACGCATCGGCAGTCGAGCCGATGGGGTATTATAAAGCGTTGCCAATTTGTTCTACGGCCACAAATGGCGATGGTTGCGAGTATAAACGAGACTAGGGTGCTTTGTTTGCCATTGGATAAATCTCCACCAGCACTTCCAACAACTCGGATTAAAGGCAGACGGAATAAGGGAACGTTGATCCCGACACTCGCATATATCCTAATACGCAGTAGCACCTGGCATAGGTCCCGTTCTTAGTTTGCAGCTGGGGATGTGGTATGTGTACGTTCATGTGTACCGCGAAATGTGTAGATTGGCTTGACCTATCTCCATGATGCCCTGGGACCTTAATATCTATCTTAGAACGTCTGGAGTTGTACAAACGAGGAGTGTATCCCAGGCATAGGTGAGCAAGAACAGACGGCGGCATTCACGACTATCAAATACATGGTAAGGTGTATGGTATGGCAAACAAAATAGATATTCCACATGTCAAGGAAAATGATACCCTGCGAATTATCGTGAAGGCATAGCCAAAAAATCCTCCATGTTGATTTACGTTACGTGCAGCCACATACGTAGAAAGGGTCTTGCGGAAAACTAGGAAAACCAAGGTCTATAGTGCGTTTGAATGTAACAGCTATGTAAGTTGTGCGGCCGTAAAACGCTTAGGACAGATATATAGAGGAAGTTATGGTCAGTGCATGAAACTCCGCGCGACAAACACACTCGAATGCAGGTGGGTGAAACGATAACATCGTTCTCAAGCCGATGTCAATGGAACATTAATATATACTTGGAACAGCTGTAATATACACTCGACTCTCACCGGGGCCACAAAAATTTAAACTGCTCATGTCCAACGTCGAACCCATCGTCACCAGAACAACAACAGTACGAAAACAATCTGCGGATATATCCTCTACCACGTTCTACCGGGAGGTGTGTAAAATGGTCAAAATATATATGCACAGTGTTTGTTTTAGCTTCCCCGCCCTTTGTGGCCGATGCCTATTTTCGCTGCAGCTTTAATTGGGAAATCATAGGACCGAATCGACAGTGAAGTGGGGGGGGAAGACCACCCACATGTGGAGCGTTTATGCTAAACGCAAAGGGTTAATATAATGCATGAGATATATGGATTTTAACCTATGCCGAACTCCAGTTCAGCTGGACCACGGAAGGAATCGTATCTGTACTACTCCTGCACCGGACCACGGTGCTGTGCGGATTCTGGTTTCTGTAATTTGTACGATGCGGGGCGCTGCTGTTGCACATCGTACAAAGCGGTACAGTTGGATGACGTGCGGTGCGGTTGGAAATCATACGCCGCGGTACACGTCGGCAAAAAGAGGTAAACCAAAACCACATAACGCCGTTCCCGCACGATATTAAGGTTTATCGACAAATATCTTCTCGAAATATGTTGTTGTGTGAGCGAAACGGTGCCGTCGGGGACGGAATTTTCGATTTGATTCACGGGACGGTGCGAATGGATATTTCTGAGAATACTACGAAGACGCTACGGTGCGGTGCAAATGGATATTTAAAAAAATACTACGATCACGGCGCGATTCGGAGTCTTGCGGATGCTTGAAGGGGAAAACGTACGATGAGAGTCGCTTTTGTGGAACACGCACAATACTGCACCGCACCATATGCAAAAACCACGCCGAGAACCAACTTGGGTTGTTTTCGTATCGACATGGAGAGAGTCTGTTTCAATAATGTGTTTAGGAATACGACTCGATCACTTGGCGAATACCCCGGCGCGTTGCTTTCGCTGGAAACCCCATGGCGCCCGCGCGTGCGTTTAGCGGCTGTATTGCTGTTGTCTGTCAATGTTGTCACCACCAGACAACCGTGGTGATTATTTTTGGACCATGCTTGTTGTTGATGTATGGTTCATCGGAGTTGGCACGTGTGCAGAATCTGGATGACGACAATACGTGACTGTACGTGCCATGGGTTGTGCATCACATTTTCACGGAGGCGGCTAGAACTGTGGTGGATTATGTAGGCAGAGCGGACCTCCCAGTGGAGACATTGATCGCCCTCCGGATCTACACCTTCCTTGACTTTCGCTCAAGTCCGAAATTGGTATACCGCGGTGAACTGACCGCACATAAATCGTTTCCCTTATTTTCCCTTAAATAATAGTGGTCTGCAATGTCCAGCGCCGCATTAGACGTTATTTATTCCGGTGTCTCTTTTTTTTATCGTGTTGAAAGTGTTCTTGTGGGTTTAGTCGACGATTCATCCAGCCCATATCAAAGTAACGTCAAGAATATATCTACATCTACCGAAGCGCAATTGTTTCTCTACCGGTAGGTTTCATCGTGTCTTCTTCTAGGACACGATCGTTAAAGCTACATCGATTCCACGGTCTACAAATATTCATGACCATTGTCACGTTGAAAAGTACGGATCCATGTCAGCACTACTCACTCGATCGATTGTGCCAATTATTGTGTAGATGCCATCTTGTTCGGTAGATGACAGAACTATCTGAAGCGTTTAAAAAACGACAGTAGGGAAATCGCTAAAAAACAATGTACTGTTTCTCTTCTCTGATTTTCTATAGCCCGTCGGGCGTCGTCGTGACAGATGACCTACAACTTCATGAAAAAAAGGGTCTGAGTAAAACTACCGCACGCTAGGGAGAGGCTTGAGTTATTGGTACGAACACAAGGCCTCCGGCCGACAAAAACATGTTTTTAAAGGCGTGGAGACGCCGCAAAACAGTCTTGTTTTATTACTCATTACCATGCAAATGTCGTCACCTCTGTTTTATGGGCAAGTTTGAAAGTTTCGAATCACTAGGAAGACAGAGGACTCCCCCGAACCATCCCTTGGGGGTGTTTCCCTCCGATTTCCGTCCCCTTTGCAACCCTACCCTCTCGATATTTGCTGCATCGCACAAACACGTACAGCAAAAGAATGTCGTACATATTCATGAATGTTTTGCATCCTGCTGCGCGTTTGTTGACCCTCCAGACTAAAACGAAGAACATGAACGACCCGCAAAACTGCGGATGGTGTATATAGTTGTATACTAAAGTATTCGTTCACGTTTCCAACGATAATTCAATTAAGTATAGGATTGGATGAGGCCTCCTGCTCCGGAGCAGGAGGGTCTCGCCCGGAATAAACCCCGCATTAAGTGCGTTCTCAGCGAACGCCCGTCCCTGGGATTGAAATGATCGTGTTGAAAAAAATGCTACTAAGCCTGTAGAGTGGGTGGGAAGGTCTGTATTGCTCCTCTGCCAACCATCCTGTTCTCGCATCGTAGGCTAGGCCTCCGACAGACTGATCGCTTCGTGCGTCCTAACTCTGAGTAAATCCAACAAAACCCGGACGCATATCGTTGCACCAAAGATTGGTTCCTTGAATTGGGTCACGAGTTTACTACAGTGTTCTTTCACGGTGCCAACGATCACTCAAAGTAAGTGTTGGATTGGATGAAGCCTCCTGCCCCAGTCGGTGCTCCTACCAAACTTCCTGCTGTTTATTTGTTCGTGATTAGCCGCCTACCGGGAGCTCTGTCGTCTCACCCAAACTTGCTTCGTACTGGTCGTGCGTGGGCGCGCACGCAGAGAAAAAAGGCTCAACTACTGGATACAGTGGCAGCTCGCTCGTGATTTGGTATTAGCCATCCCGTTTTCTCTTCGACGGTTCGACCGGCGCGCAATTGGTCGATCCGATGTAGCAATTCGCCTTGTTCTCCGACTTACGCCTCCCGATCTTGTGGATCTCATCAACGGCCGTAACCGCCTATGACTCGCTCTCCGAGACGGGGATGGGGGCTCCATGGTGGTCGGTCATCCCCACCGCTCACCGGTGGTCCCTTAACTCCGCCTTGTTATCCGCATTGGTCAGTGCTTGCGCTCGCTGCAAAGCACCGGGATGTCGCGTATCGATGTACCGTATACATAACCTGTAGCCGCTATTTTTTGCCTTTCATGGTGAGCAATTTCAATCTTAGCTCCAAAATAAGTACTGTATTAATTCAGAATTGTAAAACATTGGGTGCAGTCCGTAAACGCGTGACGCAGTGTAGGTCTTTCAGTTTCTTCGCACTGCTTCTGCGCTCTGCCGTTGTCAGGCAGCCGCCATCCTTATCAAGTCTCAGCCGCTATTAATAGGTGTTGCTGCGGTTGCTTTACGCTGGTATGGTCGCGAGGAGGAAATGCTTCTCGGGTTGAAACTTACTCTATTATTAATAGAGGAGAGAAAAACAGTATACGTACTCCGCGGCGTACCTTCCGGCAAAAAAACAGGACAACCAAGTATGAGTATGAATCACTTCCAACATGCTTACCGAGCTTGCATCAGCATACCCGGTACCTACCGTCCTCCGGTCGAGCTTGAACGTTAACAAACAGCATTTATTTTTTGTTTTTGTTTATTTTTTTCGTTTGACTCAAGTGTGCCCTATTGCCGTGGCGGAGTAGTGCGATAGGGTAAAAGCGCCGCTGCTAGCCCCAACCAACCCTCGGGAAAACGTAAGGTGTCCGCGCAGGCCTTTTTACGACGACAAACCGTGCTGCAGACGCAATCCTGATGCTGTATACAACGTGCCGTCGGCAATCGGCAATCTGTGCTTTGGTTCATCCATCGCGTACCAGGTATTTGTTTGGGCATACGAATATGGCACACAATAATATACTATGTTAAACTACCAACGTCGAACACGATCCAGTATACGCGGGAGGCACCCAGTTGCTTCGCGTTGCTGCCGGAGGCTGCAGTCATGACCCAGTCGCGGTCCATGTGGAACCCTTGCTGCTGTTGCTGCTGCGGTTATTCGCCGCTGCTGCGGCTGCAAATCCCTCGAACAAACCCACCTGCACCATGATCTGCTGTTGTTGTGGCCGTTAGTCGCTGCTGCTGCGCCCAGACCGAGACCGTATGATACAAAATAAGTAACGGCCTGCCAGGTATGCAATATGAAATATGCTTACCCGCTATGCCACACCTTTGTCGCGAGTATGCTACCGTGCCAAAACGGGCTATATCAAAGGTGCTTTCAAACTCGAAGCGAACCCAACTATGCATACACCCGGTCTCATTTTGCGCGCACGCTTACATCGCAACCGCGTCAAGGCATCCGCCCTCATATATGGAACTCGGTATTGTTCTGAGTAGCGACTTTAACCGCGAGTGGTGCAATCATCGTCCTTCCTCTGTAGGGCGTGCCTTCCTGGGAGGATGTGCCACGGTATAATAGCATCATGCTGCTGCGCACGCAAAACTCTCGCGTGGCGCTTGGTAAAGGTCCGTATGCCCAAACACTCGGCCTGCGTCATGTGGACGACCTGTAATCGTCCAATTGTAGTATATCAATAAGTTTAGTGTTCGACACCTGTTCCCTGTGGAAAACTAAAGGGGACTGAAAGCGGTGTGCATACGAGCTATCTGCGGCATTGCTAGTTGGTTCGGAATTATGTCGTGAAGGAGCGGTACGTTTGTATGAACTTCTGGTGCTGCTGCGTATACCTCTGTGGATGCTCGTGGTACTCTTGTAGTAGTAGATTCGGTACGTAGCATTCCCTGCAGCTATTCGACCATTACTTATATACAAAGAAGGCAGGTAGAACACTAGAACGAGAGAGTGAAGCGATATTCATGCACCTGAAAACCAACTGTGCTGCCTCTTCAACAATGCCCCTACTGTTCCTTTGGGTATAATGTACCTCTCGCGGAGGATATATGCACGCCGTTGCTGTGCTGGTACATCCCCACTGAAGTGTTGCCTACTGCGTCGAGATGTGGGAGGGTATACCTGGTATGACAATCTCACCGTTCCCTGTGACGACCTACAGGGGTTATAGCCGTGGCTTGTCAAGAATATGAGAGTCATAAACTTCGGCGCTGTTTGCTGCTTAGCTACCCCTATCGTTGCACGCGTCCGCGCCTGTTGTGAATGTCTCTGCAGGACGCATGGTAAATACCCACTACCCCAGCCGTCTGGGCTGCGTCGCGTGGCCGAACAGTAGTCGTGGAAGTGGAATATTCACATAAAATCCCCCTTCATATTTGTACCAGTTGTTCATTGTTTGTATCCGTATACCTACTGTGCCATGTAAATAGTATCGTCTCATGTTGTCCTATATTCAGACTACATGGTACCGGTATCTATGAGTGCGCAGCATAGTAGCGGACTGTAATCGTTCCTCATAAATTGTGTTGATCCGAGTGGAATCCAGGGATTTCCCTGAACTACTATATCCCTAACGAGGACTGCATTTAGAAGGCCGCGCTACCGGCCCAACACACCATTTGTAAGTTGAGCATCAACTGCCCCGACAGTAGTAGTACATCGTAACTCCAACGCACTAACACCACACTACAAACGGAATAGTGTAGGACCAGCGGATTAGGCAGCTACCCCAGTTGAGAAGAACCCATCTTATCGATCTAACTCACACCGGACGTATTTGTAACATGTTCGTTTACAGAATCGTCGGATCATTCCGACCCTCACAGGGGCAAACAGTGACACCCACGTATGAGTGCTATCTTCTGTGCTGCTTGCTGCAACGGGCAGCTCCAGCGTGTAAAGGGTATGCACAAGTGGTATTCATACACATGTCTCAGCTCACTCCGCTGCATGCACGCTGCGAATACGACTTTGCTGAAGATACATACACCACTCTCTGAGGATGCTATGCACGCAGCTGTTCGTAGATGTACCCGAAGCATCGGAAATAATTGTGTGCTCGGGTTCATCTGGTATACCCCAGTTCAGCCCTGCGTACTCGACAATTAATCATAGCATGGATGAACGCTTCACTAGGTACTGCGCAGTAGTTTAAGTCGCGCCCGGTATGCTCGCATCACTGACTTGCACAACCCACGATGAATTTGCTTTCGGCAATGCGGCAGGTTGTTAGAAGCAAGACGCCGCGTCACATAGTTGCAGCGTTTGCATGGTTGGTGTGTTGTTGTTGCTGCTTGCTGCGAGTTGTGCTGCTTTCCCGCTGTTTTGGCTACCTTTCCTTCGCTATCATACGCGCACTCGCACTTCACAACTTGTTGATCAGACACACAGTGTTGTTGGGAAAGGCGGTTTGAAACGCCATTTGATGAGCGAATCAACAACAAACATGACACAGAAAATCCGACGAGTTGTGGCCATCGCCTAGGCGATGCCAAATCTAACGCGGTGGTTGTGGGCTCCGCGCGTACAGCAGAACTGTTTAATTTAGCGGCTCCGTCAACAAAGCATAATTGTCCCTCGCTTAAACCAGGCATCGCGGTATATCCACCGGTTCGCACCGACGTGGAGTAGTAGTGTAAAAAAATGAATTTCATAACCAACTACTACACAAGAACACCACGAAGGCTCTCCGGACTCGTGATGGGGGGTGAATCACCGGGTTCCCAGCAGTGTCTGGCGAGACAATCGTAAGGATAGTTAAAAGCGTGGAAGAAATCAAGCGTTTCTCCCTTCATCTTCCTGCGGCTGATACTGACGTGGTGCATCTCTCAAGAAGATTTTCTCAGATTATCCCAACAATACCCACCAAACGGAATGCATTGAGGTCTCAGCCAAGGCGTTCGCGGCCGGCTCACCGCTCATCTAGCGCTGAGTGAGTGGCTCCGCCGTTTATGCGCCGCGCTTGATCCTCGCACTTGCCCTACTTATACACTACCTCGCGTCTACGCGTTCCATCTCGGAAAAAAAACAAATATATATATATGTACACAATATATAACAACATAAATATCATTGAAAGAAAAAACAAAATCTCCGTATTTTGAGTTTTGCTCGCAGCCACTTAACGTGTAACATTGATATGCAAACATCAAATACTAACGACTTATAAGTAAATCCATAACTCGCGCCTGAGTGTCCCATACCCGCGGACATGTCCTTGGACACGATACCACTCGGATGACAAATCTGGCGATATTGCTGTATTCGTGCTGCTGCGTAGCGCTCCCAGCGAGCATTGGCTAACCCCAACATCTGTTCGTTTGCTCGGAGGCTCGTACTCGGTACTGGTTGACGGTCGTGTACGTTACATGTAAGCTACTTTTAGGGATCGGGAACCGGTATGGTAAAAATCTGCACTTTGTGGTTGTAGAGAGAATAAGGCGTTATGGTTCCTAAATTTGGCTGAGTACGTATCCGTAGGACGTCGCTCGCTTCGACAACAGCAGCTGGCATTACTTGGTTGATCGCGCGTGTCAGAGTATCAAGTGTATACAGCAGGGAGCTGTGCTGGCAGACAGGTAGAACATGCGAGCCGACAGGGTCGTCGCTTGACAGCGGTCGTTCGCTGGGCCAGGGATTCGTGAGTTATGATTTATCTCTAGACGGCCAATCTTGAAAAGCATTTGGGCATAGATGTATATATATATATATATATATATCCCGCGCCTACGTGCTATTCCCGTGCAACGCGGCGTCGGGCGTTTGTTCGCCACTGCTGTTGAAATGACCTTAGTGATCTCCACTCAAGTCGCACGGAGGGCAGCCATCACTTTTCGAACACCATCTGGCTGTTGCGGGCAACGGCACGCGGGAAAGGCACCCCGCGTCAGCCCAAAGTAGCCCCTGGTTGTCGCGTCAACATTCGAGGAGCAACCAATAAGGCCGGGATCTCGCCCTTTCAATATAATCATGCTGTTCTCACCATACCTCTACAGCGCATCATCATTAACAAAAAATTATAAAGCCACCTTGCACTCACGCCCCTCCCCCAACGTTAGCGTTCCCCACGAGGTTTTCGCCCCTCTTGCTGGAGACCATACGCACGGTGACGAATGAACCAAGCAAAATAAAATAAAGTGAATGAATAAAATTAAAGTCGCTGGCCGCGCCATCTAACCATTGCACCACGGTTAAGATGTGGCCCCTGTACTGATGAAGTTTCGCCGCACCCAGACTCACTGATAACCGATTTTACATGCGCTTCCGCTTATCCTCGCACGAATAAACCAAGAAAAAATTGAAAGCTAAAACTAAAAACATAATACAAGCCGCTGGCCGCACCATCTAACCACTGCACCATGGTTGCGATGTGGCCCCTGTACTGCTGAGGTTTCGTCGCGCCCAAGTTTACCAGCAACAGTTTTCGCTGATCGTCACAACCATTTTAGGTGTGCAGCGACGTTTAGAGCCGCCGCATACCATTGCACGAGTAAACCAAGCAGAATACAGTAAGAAAAAGAAAACAACGACAAGAAGGCACTTGTCACGAGCCGACACGGGCCACAAGACGGTGAATGGAGTTTGGACGAAGATTTGCACAACAGATGCTCGATGTCAACAGACGTGCAGCTAGGAAAAAGGGATCTCTGACTTCGAGGAATACGTACACTGCGGTAGAGAAATAACGTGAATCAGTGGCTCGAGCGCGACCGGGCGAGAACCATCAATGAATACATAAATGAGATCACCATGCTTAACTACACAGGGAGATATTTTGGGATGTCAGCATTGCCGTTTCCCTCGACAGCCTTCATTACGTAATCATGGTCCGGAGGCGTGGAATAAAGAGAGTTGGAGGTGCCATACCGTTTGGGTCTTCCAAACAGGACTACCCCGGGAAGGCGCTGCGTCCACAAAAGGTACGTTCCCTGGTTTTCTCGGACCGCAGTGGAGAGATATACAATCCCAATAGCGCGATACCAATCGGAACCTTTCGTAGACCCAAACAACCCAAGGACTGGATGCGATTCACATACACGTGTTGCAAGACTGACGGCCATTGTGTCTATGATTCGGGTTTTCTATCGAGGGGCAGCGCCTGCCCTCGGAGCCTCGTGTAATTTCATTGGCGGCCAGCTCCTTAGTTGAACTGCATGACGTACACACGAACACGGAAAACGTGCCTATCAAATGCATGGCAATTTTGATACATTTGTTTTGGGTGCTAGTCATTATCAAATATATGTACATAACACCCAGCTGGAACGTTTAAAATCAGGTGCGGTTGTAGGCTGAGAGGATTGGTAGCTTTACTGTTTAGAAGTGGCTAGCCAACGTTGAGGGTCGAGAACTAAGCACAAGTACGCGTGCGGACATCGATACAAGATTGACCAAGCGTATTCAAGCATACATACAACACTGACCAAGCGGCCGTTTAACGGACTGTCGCAGGTTCGAAAGGCAGTACCAGGTATACGTCATCCTACAAACAAGTATTTACGACATTAGTCCGAGAAACAAATTAACACGCTTAAAGTGTTTGCGTATTCCAGAGCCATTGAGGCTGGTGTCACACTTCTGAGAATTTGATTTCTCGAAACAAGTTGCAAACTGCGTAAGTCAGATACACAACAACCCTGTCAACAGCCAATAATATCGTATATAAGGTCGAGTCGGGGCCCCATCGTTCTTCGAAATTGAACAATTAGATTTCGGCTACTAAACGTATGGCACTTGCGTCTGATCGCGAGTGCTCATAATATCACACGGTACCCGATGTATCCACGTTCACAGGAAGAAAAAAATACTTTCACTAACAGATGGCCTACCAGCCGGAAAGATAATGCATCGCATGTGTCGACACAAGAAGACGCTGTAGCTGTATGTCAACCTGCTAAGACGGAGATGACGTCATAGCACGACCAACCTAAACCAGCGAGTTTACTGCGGAATAAACAAGTTTTCTAACTCGCACAAAGATCTGCCTGAGACGACGCCCAAATTTCCGGATGCAGTAGGCGGCAATCGTTATATTATAGACAAGTGAAAAACTGATGCAGTATTGCTCACGTCTCTTACAATCAACGATCGAGTGGAACACCCTATTGACGCATCGTCAATAACGATACAACGATGGTGCTCTAACGAATGGAAGTGCTGGGCAATAATCCTGATACTATAGGTTCTGGAGCTAAGAACAGGGGGGGGGGGGGGGGGGGGCGTGATGGCAATATAAATGTTTTTTCTTAGTGATCATTCCGCTACTTTTCCTAATGCAGACATACCTGATCTACGTTGCATGGGATGGAGAAGCTGGTACGGGGGATCCACCTCATTTACCCAATGTATCGACTACCCATTTTCGAACATTGGCAGTGCCTCCGTTGGCAGAACATGATCTCACCGAAGGAGAAGGACGGAGCCCAGTCAGTTTAAGCTCGGGCGACGTAGGTCAATTTCATAAAGCAGGCCGTACGACACGCATGAAAGCACGCCGCGGTAATATTGGTTTGGCCTTGAAATCTGGGCCGCCGGGTGCGCATTAGTAGTAGGGCGTGCTAACTAGCGCATCCCCGATGAACCACATCATGCATGAGACCTCCGCAATTGAAGTGTGTGCCAACGAATGGGCGTTGAAGGGAGGGGAAGGGGGGGTGTACTCATTATCGTTAATGACCGTAGTCATATCACCATTGACCCTGGCATCCCTAAAACGCAGGGACGGGGAACGTCGGTTTTTCACCGACCAGACAGACACTGCTTGCACCAAGCGCTAAGTGCCGTGAGGTGTAGGAAGCGTAGCATGAAGGGTGAGCTGCATCGAACTAAGAACCGCTTCAGAGGCGGTTTTTCTTGCGTATGGATGACAGCGTCAATGAATTGATAAAATTTCTGGTGTGGCTAACCCAAAGACAGCCATGGCTTCCCTCATGGGTGTCTCACCATACACCCACTACGTGATACGAGCATCCCCCTTGTGCGGAGTAAAGATTCTCCGCGCAAAAAAATAACCTAACTTGACCGTCAACCGTGGTAGCCGCCGAAGAAACAAAAAATAAAAAACAAAAACGGTACCCTGGCTGTTTCGCTCATGCATTGAGTGGCGTGTTTTACAGAGTAGTCGCCAACCGACGCAAACCCAACCCATATATATACCAGGTATAAAATATAGGTGGGGGGGTATGACGGAATATTGCTTCCTAATGAGTGCGGACATACTCGGTCAGCTGCTAGGACGTTCTATATCCAAGAGGTCTGTAAGCGGTTTCTTGGATTGCTGAAGAGTGCCAACAGACCCCGGCCAGATTGAAAGGGATACGACAAGGCCGCATATTATATTTGATAGAAGGGTGTCCTACCGCATGAGCGAACGACTTCGATATGAAAACAGTTCCCTTTTTTGCGTGCAAATGCCAGTGATAGTAAGGCCCTTACCTCATACCCGGGTTTGATATGAAAACACGACGCCTTCTTGCTATACCGAGGAACGACCATCGGTACCACATCAGATAATAAAACCGCTGAGGACTGCACGTCCGAGACGGGTTTCCACTGACGAAAAACAGATGAGTGACATCTTTACATGGAGTCTTCCTTTCCAGCTCACACAGATCACCAACCGTACGTTTGCTGCAAGACCGTAGAAGTCGGGCCGGGATGTAACGACCAGTCCCGTGATCGGCTCACTGTGATCGGGAGCAGCAGTCTAATCCTCCTGGTACCCGTATCCATACCGGTGGGTGTTGTGGAATAAAGGTGTCTATCGGCCTATCCACCAAGTGTGATCAATTTCGACTATAATACCTTTTTCAGGCACCCTTCCGAAAGAGGCGGTGATATTCAAAGCACCCACGATGATCAAGTGACCGTCGTTAAGCTAGAACTGGAAATGTACACTCGAGTGCGCTGTTGTAATAATGAATGCCATCCGAGTGGCGTGTGCTGTCAAGCGTGTTATACGGTAACGCTGACGGTGGATTGAAAGCCGAGGGACAAGAGACATACATCGCTAACAAGTTCGACCCGGTCGAATAATCAGTCTTGGGGACTGTCCAAGGTTTGCATGAAGGTTTCCCTGCGGTCTTGTTACAAGGTACCCAACCGAGCGCAGAAACTCGGGGTCGGGGAGGATCTCCGTGATAGTACAGGACAACAGCCACAGCCCGACTCAACACTTCGAGGGCTAAACGGCTGAGACCGGCTAAGGATAGACCCTAACGTTGAGGACGCGATGCCTGTATCAGCGTCCGAAGCGGCGGTTTCTGGAATATCATGAGGTGTAGGGCCTCAACGACGGAGGATGCAGTGACTATGGGGGTTGAAGGACCTGCTGTCGAGGGGGAGATGAGCGTGCGCATACCGAAGATTTTCCAGACAGACGTAGAGCGTCCTCCGCAGGTCGGTAGCTGATATTAACTAGCAACAATACAAAGCCGCGTCGCGCAATAAAATGAAGGTGGAGTGGGGCCGCCATCGAACGACAAGTGCATCCAAGTCCACGACCCCGCCACAACGGCGGGAAACACTGATCCTTTTGGAACTACACTCCCGTGTTAACGAAAACCCCCTCCAATTCTAAGTAGTGTGCCTTCAAACTGTGACAGAAGGCCTTGAAGGGCTATGCACGCAGTGGGCGTTTACCTCGAAGACGGACAAGTATGGCTTGATTTAAAAACACGAGGGCTAGACTTGCGGCCGAGGACATCAGACATGCGCGGGATGAAGAACACTTTTAGATGATTTGAATCACCTCCCGCACTAGCGCCAGTCGAAATGAAGGATCTTGTTATCCTCAAGAAGATTCGTAACGTTTCCATGTAGACACGGCCCAGGTGTTCGTTCGCGCGACGCCCAGCATTAAATGAAACTACCTTGTGCGAGTGGTGACCGTGTCAGTAACGATCGTTCGCCGCAACCGATTCCTCTAAAAGGTAAACGCAAAGTCAACGCCCGTGGGGCCGAAACAACGCTACATACCGTGGGAAAGTACCGTGTGGAGCAGTGTGAGAATATTCCGTGTGTTTGCGCATGTTCGTGGACAGCAAGGTAGAACTAATTATGGCCATACATATAGAGATAGAATCGTCAGAGCACAATGAGGCGAAACATGCTGAGATTTCCATTCAGCGTCAGTCGCGACATTTCTCACGAAAGTCTCGAAGAATTACCTTGGTAGACTGGTTTTGCTTTCAAACGCGTCCGGGAATTAGGGACAAGGGAGATTACGCAGGAGGCGTTACATGACAGCACTTCCACGTGAATGCATCATATGACATCTTCACCCGTGGTGTAGACCTACTGTGCGTAGATCCAACAGGAGGGCTAGCCTGGACAAGGCTGCCTGTGCTGGGATGCCAAGGTCACACTGATATGGCCCGGATACTTTTCGGGAATTTTCTAGGCGTGAACGTACCGCCCAGATGAGCGGCCTCGGTACTGGGAAAATTTCCCACATACTTTGGTAGTGCCGGCTACGACCGGAGGATGTCCAGCAAACAAACGAAACGCCGCTTACCCCCGACCAATTACCGCCATACTCTGTGTTACCGAGACCGCCACAAATTTACCGCCGCATCGTGTTGTCGCCAAGCGATCATCGCCACCTGGCATTACTGCCCAAGAGTCACCGCACCACTGGAGTACCGCCCAAACGGTACCGCTGCGGCCACTCCCAGCAATAATAGCAAGACGTATGCCACACCGGTTTCAAGAACCTGGTGTTCAAACCCGCCGTACTATATATTTTTTTATTTCAATTATCATTTCTTGATTGTTGTTTTTCATCATATGGTGTTCCTGTTTGGCGAAAGACCTTTCGCTTTTCGTGTGTGGACGGACAAACCTGCCCAGCGAGTGTCGTCCAGCAGAGCAATGAGTGCTTTAGACTAAAGCCCCAAGCGCTACTACTAGTAGTGTAGAGACCGGGCCTACTGCTTTGCCGTCGCTTGTACTGGGCGATGCGGTGGATACACGCGATTGCGTGGATGAGAGTAATTCTTAGGTCGCGAACTAGACGGTGTTGCAACCCCCCACGCGTAACTGAGAGCACGGTGGATGCTGACCGCGGCGAGCTCGTGACCTTCACATTCGAGAAGGTTCAACGCAGCAGCAGGAAGTTGACAGCTTAGGGCTGGCGGCTTGCGAGGTCATTTATCCCATCCACGAACGACGAAAAAATTACGTGTTTGTTCAATAAGGGTAATGGGAACACCTGCAACCACGTCCTGAGGTGGACTCCATCAGACAGCAAGAAGAGAGGGACAGAAACATCTGACTTGGTCAGGGACGTCGGGACTGCTCATCAGGACACGTCGATGGAGATCACAAAGGACCTACGAAGATACAGCGGAGTGAAGGAAAGCGGGCTGTTCGAACGGCCGGCGTTGAGTAGTTTGCGTAACCGCTGATTACCAATGTTGAAACATGAAAACCAAAAAGCATTATGTCTGCTCCTGTGTTGTCGGTTTGTTCCTCGTGAGACGAACTACGTGGATCCGTGTTTCATATTTCCTTCTTCATTTGTTTAGGTCAGTTGCAGCTTAGAAATTGGAAATTATTAGTATTACGGGGGTCCAAAGTTAATAGGACCTATGGTATACATAAAAACCTATACATTTACCTTTTTTTACTAACGAAACTTGGTCCCATTAACTATGGACCCCCGTAATAGTCCCATCGTCTTATCAGGTATGTTTACACCACATACATACGTTCATACTTTTCTGGCACGTTGCCAAATATTCAACAGTATAATACACAACACATGAAGAGAAAAAGGGCGTTATCGTCTTCTTCAATTTGTTTTGTTTTTCGTTGGCTTTTTTGTTTTTTTTCTTCTCTTATCACGGCGGCGCACTCATTTGCAGGTGCACCGCCAAGTGCATCAAGCTCATGCTCACTCATCACCTAATTCGAACAAAACGTGTACATGAAGCAGAGGGGCTCTGCCAACTTCCGTTTCGACATCTGGTGCTTCATCAACCTAAGGCCGCAGCAGACGCGGTGCGACGATAGTTTGAAGCTCTTTGTGGGCGCAGGTCCCGCGAGCGTGGACATGGCTTAAAGCCCTTTGTGCGTTCTCTGTCCCCCGAGTACGTGGATAGCACAATGTTGGCTTGCAACTTCAGCAACACATTGAACGCCCTATACTCCACTGAGTGAATATAACATCGCGCGCGATTCGCGATCGTTCGAGGGAGCTTTTCTTGGTGTTCAGCTAAGTCCGACGATTGCGCCCGTCGAATAATACATCACCTTCGCTGTGTCGTACGCGACCAAGGGTAGCACGGTGATTTCCCGCGTCGGGCCTGCTACACAAGCGTCTCTCGACACCGATACTGCCGACGACACCCGACCCTGCATCGAGGCTGTGACGCTTTTTTTATTGTTCACTGCTACAATAGTGTTGGTACATTGGTTTATTGGTTACATCTTTGTTTCACTGTTTGGGTTGTTTTTTCATGAATGTTATTTATTGATGGTTTTGTGTTTCGCTGCGACAAACAGTTGTGTTTACAATTTAAATATACCCCGTACTATTAATAGGTATTGTTGGTTTATTGTTACTGCTTCTTTTTTATTTGAATATACTTTATGATGTTCCATCGGCTGTCTCATGTCTCGAAATTCGCAGCGCAGGAGATAGAACTTTGCGGAATTTGTGGGGGAGTCCGTGGTGGCTATGGACGTCTGGTTCTCGTTTGGGTTGTCTCAAGGGCAAACAGTTGGCAACGCGTTCGTGGCGTTAGGTGACCCCGTCATTAAATGCAGCTGCCACCGCGTCGACTCACTTGTGGGCCCTGAGGCCAATGGGCGCAGAAACAACAGATGGGCAGGCTCGAAAAAAAGCTGGCAACTTGTGTCGATGTCTTTGGCCACTTTGCGGTTGACAACGACAAGTTCAAGGAACTCCAGGCACTGGAGAAAGGTCTCTCTACCCTATCGACTTCATCATCAGTCGAAATGAAACGAAGTGATTTGTTATTTGTAATTTTCGGGAACTCGAAGTTTGCCCAGAGGAAATATTCTCCTGTGTTTGTCAGCATAAATATTGAAGAATGTCTGGTGCTCGTTTGTGTTGTCTCTGGTGCTCATTTGTGTTGATTTTGTACGCACGAACAATTTGCTTAAATACACATATGGATACAATTTGACAAAGTATGTTGCCTAGACGTTCAATGACTCAATATTGTTTCAATCGCTGGTCCACCAGCTGTCAGGTCACGCGCAATTGTTGTTCAGCGCTCGCCCAACTCGTTGGAGACCTGCGCTCCATCATGCTTGCAAGATGAAACGTGGCCAGAGCTATGCGAACGCTAACAAGCTACCATTGTCGACGGAGTTCCGAAAGGGCTTTGCGGCGTCTGTGGCGAAGGACTGAGTTCATGTGATAGAAGTTTAGCTGTGGGAAGACTGCCCGGACTAGCGGTCTACCCTAAATGCATTCTAAAAGAGGCGCACTGAAGTATGGGTGGGACCACCGGCCGGAGCAGAAGGCCTCATCCAATTCAATAGTTACATTAAATGATCCACCGCAGAGAGACAGAATACTACAGTAACATGGCGATCCAATCCATATGCTCATATTTGGCACAAATAATGGATACATCGATTATATCGAAATGTCTCGGAATTTGTATCGTAGCGAGGAGACTTCTTCCTTTCGCTCCCGAGACCTCGGGTGTAGAGTTGGTCGCACCATTTCTTGAGACCGTCTCACCCACCCGGCAGTAGGATTAGTATTGTTGGGCTCGTACACCCAGATCATTTACAGGTACAAACCCCGTGCCGAGTAGGGGATACGCCACTCTGCTCAGCGGGAGGGGGGAGTACCTGATGAGACCTCCTGCCCGGCGCAGGAGGCCTCGTCCAATCCAATACTTTCATTCAAATTTCCAAGGTAGATAGCATTACGGCAAGAGACGAGTTGCGTCTTCCCACATATTTCGAGTAGTAGTTGCTGCTGAATATTGTGGGTTCTATTCAAGGAATAAAAGTACGACATGTATACGGCATACAGCCCGCCGATGCTCATGCGCCCAAACGTTGCTCTCCAAGCACGCCTGGAACCCAGCTTAGATACTTCTCAAATATACCGCGGCGATCTCGCAGCATCGTACTCCTACTCTGTTGCTGCTGCTGTTGCTGCTGCTGCGCTGGCAATGTGTGGAGATCGTGACAGTGTGATAACTGTGCTGCCGTAGAGGGAGCTAAGACATATGGCTACTGAGCAGTAACCAGAAGAGGTTGGATGCTGGGGTGGGGATTGTCAATCACACTCTTCACATCCGGCGGCCCGAGAATGCATGGTTTGATCCCGAATGTTTCAGTAAGCCATCTGACTTGTCCACTGGGTTCTCGCTCCGGGATGTGATTGCCCTCATCGGTTTAAAACAATCAAGTAGCCGACAGGTTCAACGACGTTTCATGGTGTAGCCCCGGTCGATAGTTGTATTATCCTAAGCGTGAAAACTTCTACGTATGTTTGCACCACCCAAATAATGAAGCTTGCCCACCTCGGATATCGTAAAACCTGACGTGTTGGGTTAATGTTCAGCGTGAGCGAAAAAAAACTTAACATCACGTTACTACGTTAACTGCCTTAATGATTCATGATACTGGCAAGGCGATCGCGTGATATGATGATACGAGTGTCAACGTTATCTCGTATTGCCTCAGATGTATGCGCCGCGGTGTTAAGGTAGCTAGCTCGTAGCGAGTACTACCATGTCAGAGTGTTGACGGAACTCCTAGCGGTCATCCGATTACACGTTATAGTGGTAACGTCCATGGTCAAGTATACGTTTTAAACATTATGCGGAACCAGCCCGTAGCTTTTAATAGTAGCGATATGTCATTGCGTCGGCGGATTTCACTTTGTACGGTAACACGCACTATACTTTACACGAGTGCTACCGTAGCGAGGCTCCTTTTACGCCCTTATCCAGTCGATGGAAGCCACTCGCATGAGTGACAGTTGGCATTCTGGAGTATTCAAACTCATTGTTATCCCAATACTCACCGGCGGGGGATTGCTCGCTACTCCGCGACAACGAACGATACTTGCGTCCAACTTTAAGCGAGATACAGGGCCCCTTGTCGGAGTGGCGAAAACGCAGCAGGGGCAATGAGGGTACCCCTCCCACCGTACACCAGCCATAATACACATGGCCAATGATACGTTAGTGTGATAACGGATTTCCTGTAACTTAGGGTCAGACAAACAACGTATATGACCAACAGCACGTTAACATTGTGTTACCGTATCAGCCGCAGCAACAGTCAGTATCGAGAGCCGTCATGGTGTTAACGGAACTATTGCTACCGTAACGTAAGTCAAACGCAAAACGTACAGGATCGATAAAGCACTGCCAGGTAACGTGTTAGCTCCTATGCAAAGTATGTAGTACAACAAGTTACCGCAGGAGGAAACGTACATCCTCAATCCAACGTCGGCAACTTTATGTTAATGCCGTGTTAGCTCGTACGTGAGAACATGCAGATCACGTTATAGAGGGACACCGTACTGTTGTTAGTGATTGACAATGTACTGTCGGGGTCTCGTAGTCTTGAGTTTTTGAATGCGGGGATCCCTCCTAAGTATACCCTGTTTTTTATGTTTTGCTAAAAATATGGTTGCGTTTTTTCATTGGAGAGGATATGTTATTTACCCCTCCTAGCGCTAATTTTTCAGATATCCCTTGCTGAGATCTCGGCGAAGGTGGATGACACGGAGTGACTATGTTACTCGGCGACGGCGCTTCACCACTAACAAAGCTATCACATGTTGGATCTCGGGTAGACCCAAAGTGTAACATCGCAAGATTACGTTGGAACGACCTTGGCCCCCACGGAAACTGATGACTACTACGTTAGGCCCTGATGGATGATTATCGTAACACAGAAACGAAATGTTTAATTTGGATCTGTATTGACAGCAACACCGCAAAATGGTGTTGGAGAGAACTTCCCTCGTTTAGGTTAACACCCAAACAAATGTTTCGCATCAGCCGGTTTAGACAGTAACCTTGCCAACCTCAGTTAGATGTTACGTCATCCGACACCAAGGAAATCAGACGGGGAGTGCGAATAAAAAATAGCGTTATCAGCGCTGTCCACTACACCATGTCTTCAGTTAGAATGTACTAGCCTCTACGTCATAACGTTTTTATTTTTTACCGAGATATTTCTTCCACTCCGAGTTACTGGAGCCTGTCCTGCGACCATGGACTGCTTTGTTTTGTGGCGATGACTTATTGCGAGAAAAGCAACGACAACGAAAATATAAGTTAGTGTGATCGTTGTATTATGTTACGTGCTGTTAGTAGTCCTGGCCAACATGCCAACCTTATCCTTGGGTGTTATGTGCAACACTCGTCTTGATGGTATCACAATTTTGGCGTGTGGCGTCGATCGCTGCGTGGACGGGGACAGTATGTTATCAAGTTAGTGAATATGTGGATATCGATATGGGCAAGTTAGCGTGACAACATACGTGTAAGGTCAAATCTTCACATTGTGTGACAATGTTTGTACAAACACGGAGCACGGCGTAACATAATGGTACTGTACCAGAGCTGGACAAGATCGAGCAGAAACATAAGGTCAAGGCGCGTGCACGTTCGTGGGTTTCCAAATAAGACTGTGTTTCCGGGTTACCGTGATGGTCCCTTCAGCGCCAACACTACGTTGGCACGTGGTCACGTTCCTGCATTGCACCCAATGACCTGGATGAGTGTTATCTGAGTTTTCCGTTATTCGAGGTGTGGACACATGCACTTTTGCGAATAAACCAACAACACCTTTCGCGGGTCAACGCCCGACGTTCGACTTGTTTTTACTGTACTACGGAGGGAGGGGAAAAGCAAGAAGTTTGCATTATTGAGTTTGATCTTATTTCTGTTTTCCGATTCGTGAATGCAAACTAATCAAAATACATACTTGGATACTTCAATTTACCAGTTTTCGTATTTCGAACTGGAAACTGACGTGATTGTTGTTTTGCCGAGTCCAGTCACACGAAAACCAATTTTTCCGAGGAATTGTAACGATATGCCCGGTACACCTCTTTTAGAATACATGGTGTAAGGAAACCCACCCCATCGCTGGATTCATGCCTATACAAGCATAGTCTAAGCCAAACGGACTTTAGCCCACGGGACGGTATCTTATTGCGGCTGCGTCACGCCGAGGTAGTGCAGCTGTGGTTTCAGCTTAAAACAACCGTACGCAAGTACGCAAGTTATTACATGTTTTTTTTTGTTTCTGTATTTTGCATATATACACGGATCCTACAGAAACAAGGTCAACAACAGACGTCCGTCAGTGCCAGAGGCAGCAGATCGCAGTGTTGTATCTTGCTGTGTAGAGCCTAACGGACGACTAACGGGCTGACCGGACGATTTCGGAAAACCCCTGCGCCTGCCTATCAGGCGTCGTGCAGCTGTCTGTGTGTTGACTTGAAAGTAGTAGAAAATATATGAGGGATCGGGAATCAATCTGATAATAATCAGAAAACGTTGTCGTGGAGAGAATTTAGCGCTACGGTTCCTAATAGTTTTAGATGAGTGCGTATTAACAATACCTACGTGGTAGCTGACCTCGATAGCATTACCTGGCCGTATTTGGTTGATCGCGCTTGTGGAACTACCACGCAGATACCGCACGGAGCGATCTTGATGGACTGGTAGAACACGAGAACAGACAGGGCTGTAGCTTGCAGGTGGAAAGCGATCGTTCGCTAGGACAGGTATTGCGTGATTTCTGATTCATCGCCAGGTGGCGCATCGGGGAAATGGAGAAGGAAAAAATAAACATCGGAGGTGAAGCGTTTCAACGTGGCACAGGCGGCGAGCGCGGAAGCGTCGACATCGTGCATCGCCACAACCGGTATGCTAGAAGATGCATATACCCGTGGTTACTTGTCTCCATGACCCCCCGGCGTTTCGGGGAAAATGGAGTACGCCTTTGGAAATGGCTCGAGCTAGTTTGGCTGCTTGTGGGAAAACAAAAAAACGAGGCAACAACAACAATTCGATTCCATTATCAAGCACATACATGCAAATCACCGATCGCTGCTACGACATATTACCCTACTCTCCCCTAGAGCGAAAGAATAGACTCTCTGAAACTCGTGATCGAGAGAGCAATCGCGTCTGGTGGTGCTCTCGGCCTCCTGTCCGTGGATACCCGACGGTCTATCGAGTATTGACGGCAGAGTACCTTATGGAATTAGCATCAACCTAAAGCAATTCATCAGGTTTTCGGTGTAAACAGATGCTTGGTAGTATCGTACCTGATAAGTATTAGTCACAAGGACATGCATAGACAAAAACAATACACGGGATCACTGTTGGTTGGGCCGAGAGCGACATCATCGTAGTGGATCACACGTAGTGGCAGGGCTAGTAAATAATTCGCAGCAGCGGGTTGTGTTTCGACCTGAGTGGCATTCAACATTCAAACGACTGCCATCGGACAGCGATGGTCGAGACGCAACTGCTAAAAGAGTCCGGAGGGAGCGGGTTCGGAGGGAGCAGGGTGCACCACGAGAACGGCCTGGTGTGAGCTGTGCGGGCGCGTATGCGAGATGTCTACCGATCGAAGCTGTTGAGCGCTATTGCCGGTAATGACCCGCTGTGGCGGTTGAGTCATTCTGTTTGCACCGTGTAAAAACTAAACTCTGTTGCTTCTTATATTTTCGTCTTGTCTCACTTTTTTCCCCCTCGATAGCACTCAAACTACTGTTTTGTTTTTCGAAAAAAGACGGAGGTCTGTTCGTCTATTCTCTTGATTTTTGGATTTTTCAATCGTTTAGACCGGCCCTTAGTGTTCCCAAGGATGGCAGTGCTCTTCGTTTGATCGACCCAAAGGGCCCCTTCAATGCTCGTTTCCCTGAAATATACTGCCATCCACGGTTGTGCGTGTTTGTTCGACCCCAGCTCGAACATTTTTTAACGAATCGACGCCTTCTTGGAGCTACCTGAAACGTTCAAAAGGCAGTACTTGACAATAGTTGAAAGCCTAAATCGGGTTGCCGTCTTCTAAACGCCTCTGTAATAGACTGGGCTTCGTCGTCATGGGACACCTGCAATTAGCTGCACAACAATATGATCAGAGAAAACTACCTTATCCCTAGGCGTCGATATCCAGCACAACCAGTGTCCGTGCCGATTCTTCAATCCTAGACAGATACAAGTTCTGTGGCCACAAAGCTACGCCACAGAGATACTACGTGGCCACGTATGCAATGCAATGCCATGTCACTATACTGCCTACGACAGGCATGACATACATATTCCATGACCTAGAGATTAGAAACGAAACAAAGAAAAAAAAAAAAAAAAAAACAAACAAAAAACAAACAAAAAAAAAAAACAAGGAAGACAATTCGAGAGGCAAAAGGAAACAAGAAAAAAATCTAAGAAACAAACCACCGTGCCCCCCCCCGCAGGGGATCTTGCAGACACTTAAAAAGATCGAGCTGAAAAAAAATGGTGTACACAAACTTTTAATGTTGACTACGGTCGGTTTTATATATATGAGACTTCCGCACTTTAGTTTGTCTATATGAATTGCAATAACAACACGTGACGAGGGGGGTACAATATTCCGCCCACGGAATGGATGGATTGTATGTTGCCAACATGATACGGTAGCGTAATTCTTCTATTGTTGACGCGGTATCGATTTAATGGCCGCCGAAAGTGACCCCCGATCCACGACACGTATACTTCGGAACTTACATGCTTGACGCCGTGGGCGTGTTTAGTTTATGCATGTCAAATGGTGCGAGCTATTTCGATGTAAGTTGCGTTTGAGAACAACTGCATATAAGTTCGCGGGGGTTTTAATAACTCATCGATTAACCCTAACCTTACCCGCTACCCTATTTTCCTTGCTGTGGAAGCATCGAAAATTTTCACCCCCCTCATTCAGTCCTCAAACCCAAGCATTTCGACGGCGGGGCAGTAAGGGCATCCAGACTCGCAATCTACGAACACACTACTGCAGTCAGCTTGTTTGTGATCTGGCACCAAACGTCAGAGACGTCATCACAAGGGTCCACTCAGGAGAACCACGATCTTACCGAATCGATGGCTCGTCACCCAAGACGAGACGTTTAGCTGAGGACGACTCGACTTTCAGCCAACCGTCGATAATGTAAGCCATGGGAACACATGCCTGGGTTCACGAGGGATAATGGATGTTCGGAGTCCGGCAGCCTAAAAACGCGCTGCAGGGGGGGTAGAGCACACGAGTGGCTGAACATAATCCTGTTCGAGGAACTCCGGCTGCTGCTGGAGGCATGTCACGAGATAGTACGGCAGAGATAAGTATGAATTTGCGCGAAGAGCACACCCAGAGGTTCGGACCAACGGGACGCGGAAGTACCAACGTTCCGGTCTAAGTTGGACCAGCGAGCGGTCAGCCAATCCCCCGTGAAGGGTTGTAAATAGAGTGCATACCCCACCGGTAAGTCGGGTAGTGCTTTTGATCTGCATCTTTGGCGCCATGTATCTGTCAGGCCCAACACCGCGCGATCCTTTGGCGAATTCAACCCTGACTAAACCTCCTGGACCAAAGAATTCTGTATCACGCCGACAAAGCAGCTTGTGGGTTTGCCAAAGTGTCATCTCCACAGCCGTACATTCCCCTACGGGAATATGATTCTGAACAATACATGTCTCAAAATAATATATGTCGTTTGAGTGGGACTTTGTCGACAGCCCTCAGGATCCAGTTGGAATAGGTATACTGCACAGGCGTATCCCACCAAAGAACGCGTGGGATGCTATCCGTGCGCGTGACGGCCCCCAAACGACGGGGCCCATATCCGACCTCTTTGAAGGCCTCACTCGCTTCAACGTAGCGACGGGGAGCAACACGCCCGATAACACTGTCTGCAAATTTGGAGGAATAACAGTTCCAACTGGTTGCGAACGCGCAGGAAGAAAATGCAAGTTGGTCTTGGAATGCCCAAACTCTCCAAACCTTGCTAACTCGAAATATCGACAAAGTGAGGCCCAGACGTGGAACCAGGGCCCGACGACAAATTGGTAACGTAAGACTACTTGTGGTGGTTATGAGAAACAAGGAGTTGCTTGCGAGCACTTTGATAAAAGGAAACCTAGACCCGAAACTGAGACAGAGCACACATGGCGGTAGTCTCTGATTTATTTGTTCCTGTTACCCGTTGCATAACCAGTACCATATATTAGCTACGTTACATCGGTTGACTTGGTCTGGAATGTTCGCAAGCTTGGTTCTGAACACACCTGTGCCGTCGAAAAACAAATCACTGCTTGGCCGCGTCCAGTACAAAGTAATCTACCATGATGCCACGGCAACCAGATCCCGCACCGAAAATCTCGTATTGTCTTGTCGTGGCTGGAGCCCGTCTCCGGGAGTACCGCGGTTGTCGAAAGCCGAACAAACCAACCCGTATCTTGTGACCAACGCAGATCCCGTACAAAATATCCGGTTGAGTGCCGTGTTGACTGAATGCCCTCCCGGGGAGTCTCGCGGTTGTCGTATGTCATATACATATGGTAGTACTGTCAAGTTTGGGGTCACTAACTCTACTCGAGATATTTTCTCTTAGTTAAAAGGGCCTACAGAGGGATACTCTGATTGATGTGTTATCACAGCGGTTATACCCCACAATGGATACAGTCGGAAATGTATTGCCCTCACCCCGCTCAACGTTTATTACCGGCACAATAATTGTTCAGGCTCATTCAGTACAAGTTTATGATTTCGGCATGTACCTGCGTTTGGCTCTAATAGTTAAGGTCTTCGTGTTCTTCGCGTTTGCTCCAATATTCCCATCTTTCAAGTTTATATTCTGACCATATCTCGAAAGGGTCTTGCTTTATATTTGTTTTAGCTTCAACAGAGCTGAGTTTGACAATCACCATGCGCAGTTTCTGAGATCCCCGCTGGGTTTGCAAGGTATGTCATTCCAATAAATGTGTACAATATTACCATCGTCGGCTTCAGCACCCGTGATCTTGTTGTGGTGAACTCTATTTGATAGTACATGATACTCGGCATTCAATATGCTGAGCACTACTTCAGTCATATCCCTGTCAAAAGACCGCTAGGGCTGAACAGCAAAAAACTCTGCGATATACCTAAATGAACCTGGGGGGCTTTCATTTACTTGGAGTGAGTACGGCGTTTTGAGCGCAGAACCTTCATTGCAACGTATTCCAGTCGTCACCCGTTTTAAGTTTAGCTCTGAAAACGGTTTGAACCGTATTGTGTGCCTTGCAAAAGAGTGGAAGCCTACAGTTTCTTCTTCCACAATAAACCGGAACCTGTACTGGAAGGCACAAAGGGCATTGTCTGCGCGGTCTCCATTGTATGCTGGTTGGACTCAATGAGCATCACTATCTGGTGCGGTAGAACGGACACCGTGCTACACGGAGATCTCGGGACATGATGGAAGCAGATCGAGTCCGTCATTGTTTGTCGCGGTAGACAAAACCATGTATAGACCGCATGTCCCCCTGTGCAAGTACGACGTGCCCACTGTCTTGTGCTTCTGTTAATGAGCCGTAGGTACGTGCCGGGGGTAATGTTGTTGCTCCTCGTTTACCTTGAATACGCGTTGAAGTACTGTCTCGGGTATTTATACTAAACGTCGAATTCAACAAAAGCAGTCTGATCTTGGCTTGCACCCGTCGCTCGTTTGTCGACGTCAAAAAAAATTGCAATTCGATTTTATCTCTCCTAGAATTTGAGATAAACCAACGCTCCGCTAGACGTCCGTCGAATTAAAAAAAAAAAACGTCTATACGAATATCGGATACCGGATGCCGAAGGTAATCGCTCTGAACATGCGTTTGAGCCTTCACCCACGATCGATGCACTAAAATAGACACAATTCGATCTCCATCAAGGCATAAGGCTTGTATATGATACGCTATACAGGGTTAAAACAATACAATTAAAAAATCCACAACATGTGCTATTTGCACACCGATGGTTTGGTTCTGAACCTGATGTTTGTGTACGCCTTTGTTGTGGGCACGTGAAAATGGTTCATTCCAGCTTATTTCTTTGTTTTTTATCGTCAGGTTGTGTACAAACAAGTTCTTCCTTTTTAACGTGCCTTAATCACAAAGCAAGTAGCGCAGTAACCAATCCCTTCGGTATCCTATTATGAAGCGCGTGTCAGAATTTCGAAAACAAAAAATTAAGTGGCGCAAGGATTGATCCGTACGGAGAACTGTGATAAAGCTTGTGTCAGTTGTTTATATCAAAAGTAGAAAACACCGACTTGGAATGAATGTGCATGACCAGCAAGGGCATTGGCTTGCCCAGCTCGTACGACCACGACACATTCTACCGCAGGGGTGCACCTGACATTGCCCGGAGGTCCTCGCCTGCGTCAGGAGCTCTCTGCCTCACCCAAACCAGGATTCAAGGAGAACGACACGCCGAATCAAATGATCAAATCCCTTGGCCTAGGTGTGCCTGTGCACTTCGGTCTGTCTAAATGTACTACGACGTATCCACGTTGGGTAGTTGCTTAGCTGAGAAGCGCCCTCAATCAAAACAATAGTTTGTCAGAACGTTCTACAACTCTCTATCGTACAACTCGTTTATCATCCTTCAGTCGGCCAGTGCTAATTCGAGGCGAACAGCACCACGTTGGCTATCCGACTCAACCCGGACATGTTGCGAATTGATAGCGCGGAGGGACATTTCATGGGTCGCACCAGCGCCTACAACAGACACCCCCCATGTTTAAGACCGACACGAGTCACTTGCTGTGCCTACATAAATAGTATCGCTCCGGCTACCAAACGGTGGATTTTCCGTCGAGCAACAATTTACCGGGGGGCGAGGTTGCGATTGGTCGTTCGCGGAATCTCAAGCACTCCCGCCCTCTATACGCGTTGACATAGGACACAGCACCCATCTCGCTTTCACGTTTCAGATTGATCACTTGGTATTTTTCCTTGGGCTACCATTTGCCACAGAGCTTTTCTCCTGAAAGACGTGCAGAGCCCGAGAGAGGGAATGAGTGGTGAAAGGGGGGGCCGTGACGAGGTCGCTGACGCGTTGCTAAACCCCCTTCCCATGTCGCTAAGAGCTGGCTGCGAACGTCGCTGCTTGGAGACGAACGTGCTGCTAACCTCAGGTCGTGTTGGTGTATTCCGTGTTTTCTGTTGCGTTTCTGGTTATCACAATGACTACGCATTCGCAACTGAATGCTCCTGTAGTGCACACGCTGCTACTGCAGACTGTAGCAGCAGCGTGTCTATAGTTTAGCGCAAGCAGCGAGCGCTTCCCCTTTGCATCGTTGCAGTCCTGCTGTCGGGGTGCGGTATCTCTGGGCTACTCGACCGATCGCGTATCAACCTTCCACACACTCATAGGACCTAGGCAACATCGTTGGAAAAGACGAGATGCCGGTATCGTATCGAAAACCCATCCAGTCAGTCAGCAAGGCCGATAAGCGGTCCAAACATTCAAAAATACATACCATTTTTCAAGACTGGTTCACTCACACGGGAGATACCTCATTTTGGGTTCTCATTACCGACGGTCGTCCACGTTGCAAAGTTTGTTTGCGCACAACGCTGTCAATATGATTTCTGTCGTTTTCTGCTTCCCATGTTAGTTTGGTTGTGATGTTATTAGGGTATCATACTTGGTAGGTTGGAATTTCCTGTTGTATCCCTGGCTCCAAACGTTCGAATAAGTTGGTTATCACTGACTCACAGACTGTACCCACACAACTGTTTCCCTTTGTGGGATGGAGAATAGGGACTGGCACTGGGTGTACCGACGTTCACGTGGAGTAGAAACAGAAGGTTCGACAAGAATACAACAACAGAGACACATGCAGATACAACGCCCAACATCACTCTTGTGTGAACAGAAAACACCGCATCACCGAATCTATCTTGTTTCGTGAGGGTTTCAGCGTGATTTTCCGTTGTTACTCTATTCACGATATCCGAGATACCATGAACAGTGCCGGACGTGTTGGTGCGCTAACCGGATACGTGTATTTTTCGCGGGACAATTTCGTGCGTGAAACAATTTGTTTGTTTTTTTTTTCCGTGGTACGCAAACGAGGTGAAGCAGCTCGTGCGCGACGCGTTTGTGCGGGACCTGAACGTCACATTTATCACAGGACTACCGGATAACTCCGAAACACGCATTAAAACAAAATTTAAAATCAGACGGATGAAATACAGATGAAAGCCCTCCAACCAAAAGTTGAAACGACCACTGCAAAACACCTAAGTACATCGTACAACTATTAATATTACCAGGCACGATCAAGTCACTGCTGTTCCTATCCTCCATGGTGCGTCATGGAAGACTATGGCCCGACCCATAGTCACTTACAAGTGGGTCCATGGGCGGGCCAATGGGCTGCCCATTGTAGAGCATCCGAATGGCCAGCATAACATCTCACAACGTTTTTGTTTGAAACCGGCTACGCTAAGGTTATCCTGGCGTTGGTTACTGAAGATCTGAATTGTTTTTATCTGAGGAAATCAGAGGCCAAACGTGTTCCTCTCCGTATTCGGTTATCTCTCGCTCGGTTCCATCCTATACACTGCTGTGTTCGTTTTTGTATCTCCGTGGTGCGATCAATTAAGAAATGTCACCCCGTAAAATTTGGTCCGCATCATCAAGCATGAGATGCCGCCAGCGACAGAGGTAAAACATTTCCAAATATATGTTTTGTGAATGACGGCGTTCTTAGACCTTCAAAAGTTTCTGAACGACAGTTTTTTGTATTCACTATTAAAGTTCAGCTCATCGGGTGACGAGTCTCGGACACAGATTGGTGCACCTCTACCCTAGTTTGAGGCATGGGGCCGTGAACGGTACTAGGAACCATCCCATGGAATGTACATGAACCATGGCGCAGTGAATAGCACACCATGGACAACGGCATGGTTTACCCCATGGTTCTCGACCATAGAAGCGTGTGAATGTTTCTTACTTGGTCTGCTCGACGAAATTGGACTCTCCTAGGTGTATTCCATCTGCACTCATAGTCCACGACAACGGTTAGTACAGTGTCATACCAATATACATGGCTAGCTCTATCGCGTATGTACCATGGTAAATTCCATGAAGCAAAGCCGTCGATGGGCTGTGCCACGAGAGGTGCGGCCAAAATAGCCAATCGCAGGGCATCTGGCGTGTGCTGTTCACGTCCTTTTAGTATAAACTGTTGTTCGTCCGACATGGACCATGTATAGTTGTGGTTGGCTCAAACCCAAGATAATGTGACCAAACAAACAACAACGCGAAACCAAATAACTGACCCGCCTTCCACACCCGCTGCAAAACGTGAATTTTAAGAGAACAGGACCAAACTAACGCATGGATGAGACTTCAGGACACCGACGGAGCAAACTCACGTGCTGAACGGGTGGATGGTAGAGAGTTACTCGGAAGCGTTATGCGTTGCAACTCATACCACAGTACAACCGGACAAAATATGTCGATTGAGAAATTGTGTACATGTAGATACCTGTTACTATGATAAAACTGACCAGGCCCTTTCTCGTGCCTGCCATTAAAACCATCATTCAATTGAGACTATCACCAGCATTGTAAACCAAATATTGGCTCGTGGGCGCCGGTAATGGGGTGATTGCTGTTGAATGCCGATAGGCACAGTGGACTCAGCCATGGCTATATCGCTTGGTAATGATCACCCAACGTTGTTCTCAACAATTGTTTCGACACGTGCAGCGCATCTAACACAGACAAAGAAGGCTTCTTTACGCTTCGGTTTTGAAGATGTATAACACAGTTGAGGCCGAGCTCCCCCGCAAGGTAGGAATAGTGAAATTGGTAGTCAATTGCAGAGAGTTACAAGCGATACAAGTACTTGCTCACCTCCAAGGAGGCCGGCGGAGTTGTTCGTAAAGGTGGCGTTACCGTCAATAACTACCTCTGAGGAGTCCGCGAAGATGATACCTGCAGGTACAATTCCGGGCGACGTTTGGATATTTGGATATCACCCTTAGAACACAAACGTCCGGTGGATAAGGTGTGGGTCACGACAAAGCAAGCTCCCTGTATGGGCGAAAATTTATATCGAGAGCATCCGCAACGCAGAAAGGCAGGAAGCGTTGCAGTTATCATCGCACGAGAATTAGACTAAAAGAACAAAGCACATCATCCAGCCACAAACAGCAGTGACTGCTATATTCATACCTATGTACCATACGTCGTGTATCAAGTAATAGTCGTATTTCCATGATCAACGAGTAACGTTTTCTGAAACCCTTTGCTCAACATTATGGTTCGGCCTCGTTTCGTGGTCAAACCGAAAGCGCAGCGTGTGCTCCATTGGCAGCTAGTCCTATTTCCGTACTTCAATGACTTGCCGACGCCTCCCACGCCTTTCTCGCCTGGCGTCGAATGTTTCAGTGGAACCTTCAACCAATGAAAGAGAAGGTTCCCCTACAACTTTCACACACGTGTATAGGCAGAAATGTGCGTGTTCCAGGTCGGGGTCTTTCGCGGGCTATAAGGTAAAATGCTCAAACGCACCAACAAGTGAAACGCGTTGAGCGGCAACCGTAGCCCTGACGCAAATTAGAGATATAGTGTTAAAAACAAAAGACGCGCAGGTTCGAACAAAGGCACAAACAGGGTAGACACACGCACAGGCAGGGAACACTTCTACAGCTCCGCTCGAAACGGAGTCATGCGACGGAGTGGAAGTCTCCTTTAACTATTGCCGATATCGTTGGAAACCCTGCCGCCTGAAGTCACCTTCAGGACCACTACAACCGGATTTGTCGAGATGGGGAGAGACAGCATGTTACGCTTCGCAGACGTCAGTTGTTCTTCCTCCCAAAGGGAAACATTCAACCCAACAACATCATATCTCGATAGACAACCCCATCGGCTACAGTCTAGTTAGTATTAAAATAACTACAGACTGGGAGGATGTTCCAACCCACTCTTTACAGCGACAGAATGCAATACGACATGAGCGAACAGCCAAGGGAATTTGAGAGAGAAAGAAGAATGCCATAATGTGCACGGGTTTCAAACTACATAAACCACGTGTACCAGTGACCCTTCGCGGGGGTTTCAATATTTGCAACGGTGTTGCTCTTTACTATAAATACGACGTGATGGGGCTCATATCCAGAGGGGGGAAAGGTTTGTATAAGCGGATAACGGGGTCACCATAATGGGCATATAAAAATGGGCAACGGTGTCGTTGTCGATGACAATGACGCAGGCATTGGAACTGAAAGGAAGCGGTGCCTTGATACAAAGCATGCCTAACGCCATGATGTAAACTGTAATGGCCGGGCCGACAATTGATACACACACCGATCTGTTTATATCAATCACACACGCACAAAACCGTAATCGACTGCATGTTAGAATATCGTCAGTGCCATCGCGTGTAGATACGTTGGTAAAGTAGATACAGCGCCGACATGACACATTGGAAAGACTACTACTAACATCTGGGTGCATGGTTCGAGACGAGGTTATATTCTGAGGGAGTCTTTGTTTGGGGTGGTAGGAAGGAGGATGTAGTCGATAACGGTGAAGTCGAGGTGTACTTCGGAAAACGGCCAAGACGAGGAACACTCCGGAGTCTTGAGACAAAACGGTCAGCCGGGGACAGAAGCGGGTGGATTGTCAGCAGAACCGCCACCCTCAGCAGACCCAGAGAGCATCCGCGGGTATCTGCGGAAGATGCCTGGACGCCGCGCCTCGAGTCAAGACCGCCGAGGCTGACACTCGGGGACATATGTATGCTCATCGACGAACGATCGAGCTTTGAACTGCGCGTTGTTAACATTAAGTTGCAGAAGGTGAAACCACCGGGCGATGCGCATCGAGACATGGCGCGGACACCACCTGAATTGGTGGGACATGCTTGAAGAGTATAAAGAGGTGGGGTTTCATTCCTGGAAACGACCACACTGAAATCGTTCGTAAATGAAGCGAGAAGAGGGACAAAAAAGAGGAAACGTACGTCGCGTCGGGGGAAACGAAAACAATGATACCTTTAATAACGCCAACAATATGGAGACAGAGCGAAGGCGACGGTTGATCGATATATTCTTTGTTGAACTCGTTATTTACAACTTAACGGCAGGTATGGATGTTGGGGGGGGGACACCGATTACAGTGGTACAAGCTTGAAACATACTGGGCAGCATCGAAGCTACCTGGTATGCCATTTGAGCATACCAAGCGAATCGGTCGAGAATCGGAGGACTAACGATGCCGGTTGCCCACAGCGCCCAAAGTGGGCTCATGTCGGCGGAACGCCCAACTCTTTGAATCTAAGTACACGGTTGAAAGTACTAACTGTATATCGAGGGGGGTATGTAATGGATGTCGCGATAGCCTGTTCACCAAGACACCGCCGTTTCGTTGTCTCAAGTGATTGCGCTATGGAAGATGCGACGGGCCTGCAAGGCAAAAGCCCAAGTCACACAGACACCATATATATGTTGATATTGAGTTTTTTAAACCACTCACTCGCCGAAGACTGTACTTCCATAGCACCTGGCGCAAGTGACAACGTCAACGGCTGGTTGTCCTATACAAAATGTGGCAAGCAATCGTTGTGCATTTGACATACCGACATGTTTGCTTGGGTCGTTCTCGCAGCGACGGTTAGAAGTTGTAGAGGGTTGCGTATATCTTCGCAGGCGTTATTATGAAATATGCCGTGTGGTCATGAGAAGAGTTTGAGCACTCCGTTCACTGCTCTGAGCTACGAGCTAGGCTCCGCTCTTTCTCCATTCCTCTGACCTCTAATACTACGACTATAATGAATCTCATCACACCACGTGGTGGTCAGGGCATCCAGGCTTGGACTCTACGAACACACTAGTGTCTTGAACGTTTGAGGTCTGGTACCAGAAACCCACGATGCCTTCGAAGGGATCGGCCCAAGCAGAGCAAGATTCTCCCAGTGAATTTGAAACGCTGCGCGAGTTCAAGCTGGCGTTATGGCAGAGGCAGGCATCGGTGATGTATGCCATTAGGAGCATGATGGCCGAGTTCATGGGAAAAAAAAACGGTCGATCGGAGCCAAGCAGCGCTGAAGGCAGCGTTTCTGTAGGAGAAGAGTCCAGCAGAGGTAGGAACCACTGCTGAAGGGAAAAGCCACAGAGGGGCAGTACCCACTGCTGAAGTCCGAGAGACTACTGCTGCTGTTGAAGCAGGCATTGGTCGATCGGAGCCCGGCAGAGCTGAGGGTAGCGCTGCTGTAAGGGATAGCCCACAAGGGGCAGCACCTACTGCTGTGAGAGATATCCCTGCCGCTGCTGTAGGCATGGCATAGGATATTGCAGCAGAACAAGAGACAAATTTGCGTGAGGGTGCCTCTCCAGATTTGGGATCAACTGGGCGCGGAGAAACTGCGTTGGTTGTCGAGGTTGGCCCACCGAGGTGTCAGCCAGACCAGCATCGGAGGACAGGAGGATGGGGTGCATAACCTCGCGGTCGGTTGCGTGGTGGGTTTGATATGCGTCCATCGCGCCAGTAGATCTTTAAAAACACTCCTGTGCCATCGTTTAGTGGGCTGAACCCTATGTTCAAACCCTTGACAAGAGACGCTCGGTACTACGCTAAAAGAGTTGGTTTCTTGTCTGCGTACGTGTCGGATCCACCGCAGTATATTCGCGTAGGGGAAATAGACACAGAAAACGCGGTGCTTGTCGCTAGGGGGTTTAGCCGCGAAAGTGCGCACAAGCATACACTGGCGTGGAATTTCCTGTCGACGGCCCTCAAAAGCAAGAGCGATAAGAGTACTTTGCACAAGTGTACCTCGCCGAGAAAAGCGTGGGACGCTCTCCTTGCGTGGTACGGCCCTCAAACGACGGGGGGCAAATCAGACCTCTCTAGAATCTTAATAGTTTTAAGATGGCGCCGACGAGCAACCCGCTTGAGGAGATAGGCAGGATCGAGGATCGTGCGGCGGAAATGTGCACAGCAGGAATGTCAGTAAACGATCACATGCTGTACACCATCTTTATTGACGCTCTGCCTGCCGAATACGCGCTGGAGGCTCGGAACCTTGCATCACGTGACAGTATCGGTCGTGATGACATCCTCAAGGCTGTTGGAAAACGGCATAACCGACTTTCTGGAAACAGGAAGAAGGGGTGCAACGCTGGCCACGCAGGCCATGCTATGACCACCGGCGGCGGCGGCGGTGGCGGTGGTCGCGGAAAAGGTGGAGGAAATGGCAGAGACAAAGGTGGACAACGGGGTCACGGACGAGGCGGTAGAGGCACCAACGAGGACGGTGGTGGCTTGGCCGTGGCTTCTGGTGGCAGTGGCAGCAGCGCCAAAGCCGCCAGCGAAAGTAATCTAGTGGGCAAGTGTCATAGGTGTTGCAAGAAGGGCCATTGGAACAGCGAGTGCACGGCGAAGCTATGCAGCAGGTGCCAAGGACGCGGGCACTCTGCCGATGTCTGTGCTACGCGCATGGATCGATGCAGTCTATGCAACGGGCGAGGACACGCTGCTGATGTCTGCCCCTCACGGAAAGAAGAACCTGTCATGGCGGTGGCGAGCGAGGCTGGGGCAAGGGACGACGACCAAGAAAAAGGTACGGCTCAGGCCTCAGCTTTCAAAGCCGAAGAGACAGGCAAGTGCAGCGACGGTTCGGGGGAAGGGGAGCCTGCTTGGCAGGTAAGAGACGGGGCCTGGATATGCGATAGTGGTCCGTCTACTCACATGACGCCCTCCGCAGACTGCATGACGAACTATAGGAAATACAACTTCACTCTCCAAATCGCTGACGGATCTACTCGAGCGACCGAAGGTTACGGTGACGTGAGCGTTGCCTTTCGGTCCGGAAACGGTCCCGTCCAAGTGCTTCTTACGAACGTTGCGCACTTGCCGGATCTCCACTGCCCTTTTTTTTCCCTACCCACTGTCGATTTAACGGCCATACTTTCGAAGGGCGTCCCACGGGGGTTGTTAGTCAGGCTCAAGTCAGAGCGTCGATCGTGTTTCAGTTGAGTGGGACCCTCTACAACCTGTACGGTTACCGGGTCTACCGAAGTTGTGGGGAAAAGGCCTGTGCTGTACTCGCCCCGGGGCAACTTCCCTACAAGTCTGCGATAAACACCAACGATTTCCACTCTGCGGCTGCACACTCCCACGAGGTACTACTTCGCAAGACCGCGGAGCAGAAAAAATTGTCCTCGAGGGAGACCTTCTGGAGTGCAAAGGGTGCTCCATGGGCAAGGGTCTCCGCAAAGGTATCAAGCAGTCCACACACACGAGCAGATTAGAAGCTCGGGAGGGTTTTTGTGGATTTGAGTGGACCAAAGGTGGTAGATTCTCTCGCGCGAAAGCGGTATACTCCCATCGTGTGCGACGAGTTTTCACGGATTTCGCGGGTTTACTTCATGCGCCACATGTCGGACGCCGCGGAAATGTTGGAGTAGTTCCTTGCGGATTCTCGGGCAGACGGTGTCCCTTCTAAGGTGGTAATCGTCCGATCTGATGGGGGGGGTGAAATCCACGGAGAGTTTTCCGACCAATGTATATTATGAGAGATCAAGCAGGAATTCACGACGGCCGACAGTCCCCAATCCAATGGAGTAGCAGAGCGGGCACTAGGTTCGATTGAAACGGCCGCAATGGCGGGCCGAATCCAGGCTGAAGAGCTTTTTCCTGGCGCGAAACTCCCGGCCACTACGTCGTTGTGGGTCCACTGGGGGTGTGACGCTTTGAACCGCACAGCAACAACAGCTAACCCAGAGAGCAAGTCGCCGCACGACATGCGGCGTGGTTGCCCCCCCCCGTACTACTACTACCCTTCCTCAAGCCTGGCTACTGCAAGGTGAGTAGGAAAACAAGACACAGACGACATCACAAGAGTGTTTTTACCTTGGCCCCGCATCTAACTACCCCCGAGACTCGGTACGAGAACTGACAAGGAAACGCACTGTGCTAATCACGCGCAATATAACCTGGCAACGCGTGTCGCCTGCACCACCTGTACCTGCCGAGGCTGATGACTCCCTTTCTACAGAAAGGGGGGTGTCAGAGGCAGACAACGTGAGCACGTCGGACCGAGGAGGCGGTGGGGTGGTGGATGAGCTGGACGACGGTCTGGCTCACTTGAACGACCTCGACGTGACGTGGGGTTTTGACCTGGATGCGTTTTTGCAGGAGCGCGCACAGCAGGCACCTGCCGCCGGCGAGGCTGGCGACGAAACACCCAAGACGATGTGTTCGTCTCAAGAGGGCGCCGTAGACGCCTCCGCGGTCCCGACAGGGAGGATCGGAAGTGACCCGGGCGCAGAATCAGCCTCCGACACCGGCGAAGGGTACGGTGAGGATTCCCCCGCGGTCCTGTCGTGGAGGCCGGCACACGAGCTCAGCAGCTGGCGCCGGCTCCCCCCGACAGTACGGGGCCGGAACCGGGGTCAGAGGCAACGCCTGGAGGGTGATCCTGCTGAGCACCAGGTAAGGGTGGATGAAAGAGCCGCAGACGCGCTGCTTGCGGCAGCGTGCGAGTCGTGGATGATGCCTGGGAGTGCGCTAAATCGTACGTCCTGGACAACGGAGGACGCAGTGGATTTGATGGCCAGAGGACCTGCTGTGGAGAATATAGGGGAGTCGAGCGTGTGCATGCCGAGATGTTTCCCGGAAGACATAGAACTGCCCTCAAGGTCCGTAGCAGATGTAGAGCGTTCCCAATACAAAGCGGCGTGGCACGATACCATGAAAATTGAGCTGGACGGTCACAAAACAACCGGTACGTATGAAGCCGCGACACCGCCACGAGGGCGGAAACCTGTAGGTGCGAAGTGGGTGTTTACCTACACACGGATAAGGATGGTCTGATAGTAAAGACAAAGGCCACACTTGTGGCTAAGGGTTTTAGCCAGGTGCAGGATGTAGTGTAGGTTTAAACGTTTGCGCCAACTCCCTCCTCAGCGTCAGTTAAAAATCCTGCCGGCTGTTGCAACATGAACATGGTGTAACGATTTTTCATCTAGACGTTCCACCAGCTTTTGTTCGCGCGAAACGCGACGCGGAGATATACATAAAATTACCCGGTGGACGTGGTGATACGTCAGAAACGATCGTCCGCATAACCAGATCACTGTATGGTCCACAGCAGAGCGGACGACAGTGGGCCGGATTATTTGCAAGAGACTGTGGTAGAGTACAGAATGGAGCAGTGTAAGTCTGACCCGTGCGTGTTTCGCATGGTTGTGGACGGCAAGGTAGTACTGATCATGGCCGTTCATGTAGATGACATCGTGATCACAGGATCGGATGAGACATGCAAAGATTTCCATGCCGTGCTAGATATCAAATATCCCACGAATAACCTCGGCGAACTGACTTGGTACATTGGTTGTGCTTTCAAACGCGACTGGGAACTGGGGACATTGGAGATTACGCAGAAGACGTTCATTCAGAGTATGCTAAATCGTTTTGTGGTTAACTCATCCTCTGACACCCCGGAGTGGAACTAGGTCCAAGAGAGGAGGGCGAACTTGCAGGAGACTGGCCGTACAGGGAGGCTGTGGGCAGCTTGATGGGGTTGTTGAACATGACGAGGCCGGACATCACGAACGCTGTGCGTGCTGGGGCGCGCCACTCCCACAACCCAATAGAGAGGCACTGGGAGGCAGGTTTTAAGATTACGGTTTACCTCCACGGCAGCAGGTTTATGGGCTTGACTTTTGTGCGGGGCTCGGGATTGGGCTTGACTGCGTATAGTGACGCTGATTATGGGGATCAGTCGAACGATAGGCGCTCGGTATCGAGGACGGTTATTACCCTAGGGGGTGCGGCCGTCAGTTGGGCAAGTAGCACGCAGAGGTGTCTTACGTTTTCGACAGCAGAAGCAGAGTATGTCGGCTTGGGTGAAGGGGTGAAGGAAGCTTTGTTTACGGGCGCGATGTTGTCGTTTATTTTTCCAGAGCTCAGCGGATCATGTGTCCAGGTTTTCGAGGATACCCAGGGGGGCATAGCGGTGGCGGAGAACCCTCTTAGTTCTGCTCGGAGTAAGCATATCGACGTACGTTTCCATTTTGTCAGAGAGCTACTTCGTGCTAAGAAGATCGACATTCAGTTCGTAGCTTCGGAAGAGCAGCACGCGGATATTTTGACGAAATCCTTTCCTGCGACCCCTTCTAAGTCTCGACGTAGCTTCTTGTCGATTCTGTCTTTGGAGGGTGAACAAGGGGGTATGAGCATTATTCGATGAGTACCACGGTTGGGTGACTCGAGGAATACTTTGTCAGGTCGCCAACCCTGCGCTACTTTGAGGGGCTAGGGGAGTAGGGCACCGCATGGCATTTTGTTTTCTGGCCATGGTCATCGTTCGTAATTCGGCCGTTGTTTCAAATGCAATGGTTTGGAGTATATGTGTTATACAGGAGGTTTTGACCCGTTCTTAGGTCCTAGCCAGTCTTGAATGTCTTTTCGGTCTCGTAACTGCTGTGAAGAGCCAGGGAGGGTGCTCGTTTGGATTGTTCCAGCAGCGACGGTTACAAGTTGTAGAGGGTTGCGTATATCTTCGCAGGCGTTATTATGAATTATGCCGTGTGTTCATGAGGATCGTTTGAGCACTCCGATCCGTGCTCCGAGCTACGAGCAAGGCTCCGCCCTCTCCCCCCTCCTCTGTCCTCTAATAAAACGACTATAAATAATCTCATCAGACCACGTGGTCAGGGCATCTTGGAGGAAAAACCGAATAGCAAACGAAAGAGGACCCAATCCTTTTCGGGCATCGCCCATGGTCGGTGGTTCCAACTACACTCTGCACTTTCGAAAGAGACATGTTCCAGTGGTATTGGGGTACATGTTAAGAAGTCAACTAACCACCTTCCCAGACGCCCGAAGAAAGAGCCGGCCAGCTATCCACAGTCATCGCAAAATAGGTTTCTGGTGCGGATCCAGTTTATCGAAGAAGTCAAACCATGGTGATAATGTCAATATGTATTTCCTTAATACGGTTGGCGGAAGGGACTCGCTCAGCTACATATTCGCCACTGCCGCTAACACAAATTATTGGGTTGGTTGGTGGATGGATCCCGATCAGCGAGATGCTCAGACGTCGAGGGAAAAAAAACACACACCTTCACATATGACGAGCACGCGACAATTTGGGGTCAACCGACAATGAAATTTAGTCATCTACAACAGCACGCACACTTCGATGGGATATGTTTTCACACTTGACCTTGCCGAACGCTAACGGGCACCTCTAGTACTTACTGCAGGGACATAGTGCCGAGGAAACACCCACGTGTATTAGGTCGTCCATGGGGCGATTATCGGTTTTGTATTTCTGTGCCGAAGACAAGCTTTTAGCTGCGAATGTGACCAACTCCATAATCAAGATAATTGACGCATTTGTTCGTGCAGAGGAATATATGGTACACTCTTCGAAAATACCTCGTATGGATGAAGACAAGCATCGTCGAACTATCATGTCGTATTGTAGTCCTCTTCTCAAGGCGGTATGGATCTCATACATGTACGATAGTATGCCTGTCCTATGGTAGATGCTCTTCAATAGCTAATAGGTCACATGCCACCACGGACGTGTTTGCTGCCATGCATAATCAGCAAATATTTTTGGTCCATGCTATGTTGCTGTAGTTTCTCAGTCGTAAAATCGTGACTCAGTCCAAGGAGCCAATCTTTGGTACGCAGTAGCGACCTACAATGTGCGCACCCTGGCTGTAAAGGGGAAGAACGGATACGGACATGACGAGAGTGTACTGGCGAAGGGACGGCAACTCGGCTGTGACTTCATTGGCCTGCAGGAAACCCGGAGGACCGGTAGCACAACGTTTCGTGATGCAGGGTGTCGCGTTTTCTGTTCAGGTCAGGAAACAACAGCTGCTAGGCAAGGGATGTACGGAGTAGGTCTAGCTGTATAGAATCGTTGTGCAGTAAGGCTGTGTACACTCATCAGTTCATTAACGAGCGGCTTATGTCTATGCGCTTTGAGCTGGCTAGCAAATACGAGGCAGTTAATTTCGTCGTCGCCTATGCTCCAACTGATTGTACCAAGGACGTTGGACTGAAACGTAGCGTCTGGCAGAAGCTGGAGGACTTGGTGGAATAGATCCGGACGGAAGAGTGTCTGTTTGTACTAATGGATGCCAACGCGCGAACTGGACAGAGGATGGAAGGGTGTGGTGATGATGAAAATAGAGTGCTTGGAGCATATGGGCGTTATGTTCGTAATGATAACGGCAGACGACTCCTGTCGTGCGCCACCAGTTGCAAGTTAGCTCTCACCAACACGTTTTTCAGCACGCGCAAGGGTGGGATTTCGCATACACACAACGGCACCAGCCCGAGTGACCGTAAGCGGATCGACTACATCCTAACCCGTCAAGCCCATCGACCTAGAGTACAAGATGTTAAAGTCGTCCCACAGCCTGCTGCCCCAGCTAAGGCTGACTCAGACCACAACATCTTGTATGTCAAAGTCCGAGTCAGTGGTCACTTTGCGTCCAACAGACAAATATGTAGACCGACAAAACGCCACGAGTTCGACAGGCAGCCTTTTATGTCCTATGGAAAGCGTCGTGAACGAGTAGCCGCGCGGGTCATCTCCACTCTCAACCAGCTTAACCAACCCCGCAATACGTCTGGCATGGTTGAGTGTTTCACTGCGGCTATTATTGATGCGGTCGAAAAAGAGGTTCCACCCCCTCCACGTCGCCACCGCAGACATGGATGGTGTGAGTCTGCCGAAACCTTGGCCGCATTCATATTAGCATGGACAGCGAGGGAAGATGAGCGGCAATCCTGCGTGCCAACCCCCGGGATAGAACCGCGTGGAAGACACTGAGATCTGCGTGTGCGAACCTGCAGAAGGTGATTGCCGCAGGACTGCATGGGTACTTCGAAGCGTACCTCGCTGAAACCGAACGACTACTAGCGAAAAAAAAAACGACCAGAGAGGCTTTTACAAGCACCTTAAGAGTACGGTAGGATTGGAAGGGACGAAAGCGAGAAGCGAAGAGTTCATTAGGGACGAGGATGGCACGCTGTTGCGGGATAAGGTGCGAATTAGTGAACAGTGGGGGAGGTTTTACCACAAACTTCTGAACACGAAATCGCTTAAACTCGATTCCACGATCATCGATCTCTTGCCACCACGACCGCTTAAACTGTCGCTCGGAGATGAACCATCCACGGACGAGATGACGGAAGCACTTAAGGGGATGTCAAACTGGAAGCTGTCGGGCCAGATGGTCTCCCGGCCGAACTCCTGAAAATCGACCACCCCGCATTCGCCCAGTGCTTTCACAACATCCTGTCAATGTTTGGGTAACAGGAGAAGTCCCCCAGCAATGGAAAGACGCGATCATCAAGGTCTTTCACAAAAGAAGGACCGAATTGATTGTAACAACTACAGAGGGATTTCGCTTGTTGCCCACGCAGGCAAAGTCTTGTTGAAAATCGTCGCGTCGCGCCTCAGCAACTACAGCGAGACCGAGGAATTACTCCCGGCGGAACAGTGCGGCTTCCGCCCCGCACGATCAACGATTGATATGTTGTTCGTCGTGCGCCGGTTGCAAGAGCTTGGAAGACAGAGGAACATCCCCCTGTACTTGTGCTTCATCGATCTGCAGAAAGGGTACGACTCTGTCGACCGAGAGCTGTTATGGGAAGTACTCACACGTTCTGGCGTACCAATCAAGATGCTGAGAATTATCCGTAATTTCCAACATGGTACGCGGGCTCGCGTGCGTATGGATGACGGCGAGCACTCGGAATAGTTTGATGTCACGCAGGGGCTGCGGCAAGGCTGTGTGCTGTCACCGTTACTGTTCAACGTATGTTTCGCTGCTGCGTTGCACGTCGTACTAGTACGCTTTAGCCATGACGAAGCCATCGTAAGGGATTTGGTCCAACTCAGTGATGCTGGAGTAGTCGGAACGAAGGAGCAGGAGCCGTTGGCGTACGTGCGAAGGGCTGTATGGGGCATGTTGTACGCCGATGACGCAGGGATTGTCTCGAAGTCGGCTGAACGGCTCGCGAAAATGATGACAGTCATCGTGACTGTCTTCGAAGCAACGGCCTTACGGTGTCGGAAAAAAAAAAAGACAGAGACTATGCTTCTACAGACGCCAGACCAGAAAACCCTCGCACCACCGCTCGTTATCGAAGCAGCAGGCCAGAGGTATAAGCAGACGGCCCAGTTCATGTACGTTGGCGGCATTATCCACGAAAACGCTGACCTCTCGCTCGAAATCGACCGACGGATCCGTCTCATGCAAGCATGCCTCAAACGGTTCGGCCCGGAGCTGTATGATAGGACGACCGCCCCCCTTAGCCTGAAAGTCCGAAAGCTGAAGGCCGAGGTGATTGAGACCCTGCTCTACGAGTGTGTGACGTGGACCCCCAGAGCGGAACACTTTGCCAAGCTTCGAACGGCTCACCACCAAGTCCTGTTGCGAGTCATTGGCTTCCAGCGCCGACTTCGTACTGACCATGCCACCCTCTCGTACGCGAAGGCCCCCAAGATGACACGTTGCGAGAGCATCGAAACGACCATCCGCAAACGGCGTTTTTTCTTCGCGGGGGGGGGGTGGCACGGCAAAGCAAGGATCGATTACCCAGCCGGGTGATGTTCGGGACGATTGCTGGTGGGGAGAACCCGAGACCTGGCGGACAGGCTAAGACTTGGAATTAATGCGGAGTCGAAGACCTTAGGGAGATCCGCGCCACCGAAGGGTCAACGGAACTTGCTCCCTTGTTGTTTGGAGTTGAGACCGCACTGTGGCCCACTGCTGCAAAAAAGGCGGGGAAGTTGTACCGGGGGATCCAGGAAGCAGCCGAGAGGTTCATGGTGAGGAGGCACGAGGCTGAGGCTGAGCTGAGCAGGCAGCGCCGCGCATCCGCCATGGGTCGTATCCAAGGGAATGGGGGGAGGAGGGGCAACAAGAGGAGTAGAAGAAAACCCGACCAAGGGAATGCGGAGAGGGGGAAGAGGAGTAGAAGGGAAACTGCAGTGGACGAACGTAGGAAGGATATGGCAGATAGGGTAGCCAGGTAACGGGCAGACTAAGAAGTAGAACATGCCTATACTACTCGGACCACCAACTGGTGCAGCTGGTTCGAACGTGGTCTTCCTTTGTCTTCTGTTTGTTTTTGTTTATTTTTATTTCATTTTATTGTCTTCTTTGCGGTGACCCTATGTGATTTTCATTTCTCTTCCTTCCTCCGATTGATAAGCCTTATTGAAGGAGTCGTGTGGCGTGGGTGGATGACGAGCCTGCTTTGCTTTTTTCGTACTGTCTGACGCCGAGGGGCCGGGCATAGTTGACGAACGCTGGACAATGGTGGCAGACAGGGTAGCAAGGTACCAGACGGGCCAGCAGGGAGACCCTGGCTGTGCTACTTGTACCATAAACTGCTGCCGCTACCTGGAGCATGCCTTGTGCTTTGTTTGGTTTGCCTGTTATTTTTCCCTTGGTTCCTAGTCTTATTCTGTTGACGACTAGTGGTGTTTTCTTCTTTTTCTTTTTTTTTCCAGCTCGTCCTTATCAAGTGTCTGCCACGTCCGCTACGTGGGGGTACGATGGTTTGTTGCTATACTGAAGTATATACATATACCAGGTATATTTTTGTTTCCTTTTTTTCATTTATTTTCTCTTTCGGATTGTCTTTTTTTTCTTTGTTATTTTTCTCTTTGTTTCCTTTTTGTTTCTCTAGGTCATGGAATGGGTATGTCGTGCCTGTCGTACGCGGTATGATGACATGGAATTGCATTGCATACGTGGCAACGTAGTATCTCTGTGGCGTAGCTTTGTGACCACAGAACTTGTATCTCTCTAGGATTGAAGAATCGGCACGGACACTGGTTGTGCTGGATGTCGACGCGTAGAAAGAACGGTTTAATGTGAAGAAAACAACAACAACAACAACAACACAACAACGATCTTAAACCTGGATTTTTTTATTTACTCAAAGTTAGAACGCACGAAGCCATTAGTCTGTCGAAGCCTACCCTACATTGCGAGCACAGGATAGGCGAAGGATTCATACGCAGGATTTATGTCAGGCCTTGCCCATCACCTAGCAGCGCCCTGGCCCTGGCCCTGGCGGCGCCAGCGAACACGGCGCCGTCCTCTCGCCGACTCGGGATCGGGGCTCGGTCAACTTCTATTTTAAACAACAAGAACCAACCCGGTCCATCACACCTTCATACTCCTAGGAGAGCCGTTATACACTCGCAGCGGCGAGGGGGGTTGAATCAGGTCTGGGCGGGGCGGATGTCGACAAAGGCCTGGGACATACGGTCAACGTTTCTTGCTGCAGCGCACCAACAACGAGGTATGCAACAGGGAACGCACTGCGGCTCGTGGGTAGATTTAATCCATAAACGTGTGTTGCTTAATTGAAACAGCATAGGAAAAGAGCACCGCGTTGCTGCTGACCACCTTACATTTCCCCAAAACCTCGAACGTAGGCACAAATAGGCCATATGGCTATACCGGTATGAATAAGTAGCACGGATATATCGGGGAGCTGTATCATGACAGCTACCGTCATACCAGGTATATATGGGCACTACCACTACGAGCGGAGTCTACAATAGAGTGGCTGCTATTACGGGGGTCCATAGTTAATAGGACCTATGGTATACATAAAAACCTACATATTTACCTATTTTTACAACCAATATTTGGTCCTGTTAACTATGGACCCCCGCAATAGATCGAATCATTAGCACGCCCCAGCAAGCAGACGGGTACCATCGGCATCAGCAGCTGCGATCTCACAGCAGTGTAACCTGCCGGCAGATGGCAATGAACCGCAAATCGATAGCAAGCATCTGCTATCGCACGGTGACAATACTATCATACACCCTGACAATGTCATTTTATGGCATTACTACAACACGCCAACTTACCCGTCATTTTACATGATTAATAATAGAGAGATTATATTTATGTGGTTACAGGGCGCGAGACAGAGAAACACGACTTGGAGTGTCGACATACGAGATACTATCAAATGTTTATTTTTAGGTACGTACCTCGATACATCAGAGACTCGTATCAAGGCAAAAACGTCCGCAGATGAAGTACAGCAGTGTTGAACACAAGGGACAGCGTCCCATAATGCAATGTTTTTTCATTGATCTCAGCACGCCGCAGCACAAACGGTAGGCAGTTGTGACACCGCGCGAGGAAGGCGGAACACGCGACAAGCAATTAGCGTTCGTGCATTCTGGCCGGGTTGGCTGTAGGTGTGAGTCAACTCCTGCGACCGTTATTCCAGGCGCTATTACTATATCCATGTAAAGGTCATCACGTAACGTGGATCCGCGCTCACGATCTGGTACACTGCTTCTACAAATTTCTTTTCGGAGTGAGACTCTCGCGTCGTTCCTTATTTGTGTAACAGGTCGTAAGAATATCTGGAGTCATCGTGTTCGTGTCTGCGTCGCCGCCACGTTTTCTAGCACAAGGGACAGTGTCCCCAAACGCAATGTTTCGTCATTAACCCCAGTACGCTGCAGCACAAACGACACGCAGTTGTGACACCGCGCGAGCAAGACGGAACACGCGACACGCAATTAGTATTGGTGCATTCTGACTGGGTCGCTGGCAGTCCAGTCCTGCGAGTGTTATCCCAGGCACAGTATGCATGTACAGGTTACCACCTCAAGTGGCTCCGCGCTGACGGCCTGGCACACCGCTGCTATGATTTTCATTCAGTGTTGTAGACACTTCCGCGACCCTCGCAGCGTTCCTTATTTGCATACGTAGCACGTATTACTAATATTAGGATTATTAGACAATATGTCAATACGTAAAACAACTAGAGTCGCCGTGCTCGTGTCTGCGTGGCCGCTATGTTTTCTCGGCGGTTTGCTTAGGCTCACAGCGTCGTTTCCACCCACTCTATCACATCAACCAAGAGAGTGCACATGGCAGCAGTAATGTACTGTTCGTAGAAACGAAACAAAATATGAAAATGCTGTGTATTAAATTCCAGACAAGGTACCTACCCACAGTTGGCAAACAATACCTGGCACCCGATATTGTATATAGACATCCTGGCAAAATAGGTACGTAGAAACAGTATTATACTTGGTTCGAGTGTACTTATATATAAGTATTTGTACATGCATATTCATGCGGAGTACTTGGACATTTTATCAAATGAGGAAGACAAAACCTCCAAATGCAGAATTCAAGCAGCATGTATGTATCCCAGGTACCAGGTATTAAGCTTAACAACAGCCGCCGGGGCATGGCAGGCAGTGCCTAATTATTTGAAAGAAGCTTTTCACCACAACTGCCGGCTTGCTAGGCGTGGCTGCATGCGCGAACATCGGCACCTCCGCCCATTAGCGACCCCTAGCTTAGCAACAGCAGTAGCGGCCTCCAGTCGTTAGGCAGCCACATGCATGCGTCACTCACGATTAACCTGTGGTGCAGTGCTGTACTTGAACATCAATATGACATCTGACTCTAATTCCAAGTAACGTGTTATCTGAAACGGGAAGTGCCCCCCCCCCCCCTCAAAATGGTTGTACGCGGGCGGGTATAAAGCAAAGCAGGAGGGGTTCGGATAATTGTTCCATTACATGTCCCCTATGCCTGGGAATACACCGTTGATAACCATTTGGGCCACGTATCGATGCCCAGCTCGGCCGAAGCGGCGGCTTCTCCGCTGGGGTTTTGCTGCGTATGATAATATCAATAATAGGAGTGTATCATAATAAAGCAAGTCATCCCCGAGAACAGACAATTCGGGTTCTTTTCTGCGCTGTATTCGTACGGATATGTACGCGCGGCGACCCCGCCTTCTTTCGTCGCCGCTGAGGGGGGTGCTGCCTCACTGACGCTTCACCGTGCTGAATGCCTAACCCAGACGCTTGTGCGGCGTATTACCGGTATATAGTACCAGGAATATATCGTAATTAAGCCAATCACCTTCGAGAACAACAATCCGAGCTATTTCTGTGCCGCGTGTATGTACGGGTACGTATGCGCGGCAACCCCGCCTTCTTGTCTGACCACAGCGGAGCAGGCTGCTGCTCCGTGGAGGCTTCAGTGCTGCATGTCTAACTCTGACGCTGCTGCGGCATATAAATTGGACACCCAAGTGTTATATCGCTATTCGAGAATTATTTGGGTACTACTAATAGTGCTGCTGCTGCGTAACAGTAGTTCAATGTACCTGGTACCCGCGCGTGTGGACTGCTATTTCTTCGGTACCGTATACTAATGTGCTTGGTACCAGTATATAATATGTCAGTCATAACAAAGCAAGTCGCCCCCGAGACAGTACGGGTACGCTGTTCAAAAGCACAATCGGTACTAGCAGCGAGGGTACGGTAACGCACCATGCGTCGACCAAAGGGTATGGGCGATGCTTACAGTCGGTGGCTGGTGTGAGAGTCGGGGCGCGACAAAACCACAGCGCAGGTGGCAAGTGTCAACAACAGTGCAGTGGTGAGATATCGGGGCTAACGGTTTCAACATAAATATTTTTTTATAGTTATATATCTTTAATTTTCAGGCGCATGCAAGCGACGAGTGAATGATGTTACCAGGGCGAGTCGGGGCGCGACCACATCTCAGTGCAAGGGTGTCCCGCAGGCCAAAAAGTCGCTACACAAAATATCAGTGCAACGGTATGCGGCAGGACAAAAAGTCGCTAGACAGTATCTCAGGGCAAGGGTACCCGGCAGCGCAAAATGTCGATATACGCCTAAGAGGGTACTGGTGATGAGCAAAATCGGTTACCTGTGAGTCGGGGCACGACCAAACCTCAGGAGTGTAAGGGCCATATCTCAACCATGGTGCAGTGGTTTGATGGCGCGGCCAGCGGTGATTCATTTCATTGTCAAAGAATTTTTTTGATTCGTTGATTCCGGCAAGGGTATGCGACTATACACATATGATGGTAGTGGCGATGAACTAAATCGATCAGCATTGAGTCGGGGCGCGACGAGACCACAGAAGTATAGGGACCACATCTTAGCCATGGTGCATTTGTTAGATGGCGCGGCCAGCGGCAGCGAGTCGGGACGCAACGGAACTTCAGCAGTACAGGGGCCACATCTGAACCATTGTGCAGTGGTTCGATGGCGCGGCCAGCGGCTTTAATTATATAATAATCTTCACTCTATGTTGGTTGGTTTATTCGTGCAAGTGTATGCGGCCGCGCAAAATGTCGATATACGCGTAAGAAGGTACTGGCGATGAGCGAAATTGGTTACTAGTGAGTCCGGGCGCGACGAACCCTCAGCAGTGCAGTGGCCGCATCTTAAGCATGTTGCAGTGGTTGGATGGCCGGGCCAGCGATTCATATTTTATTGTTAATTTATTTTATGTTTGCTTGGTTTATTCGTGGAAGTCTGCCCAAAATAAAAAACATGAAATAAAAATCGCTATACAACCAAAGATGGTTGTAGCGATGAGTAAAGTCGGTTTTGAGTGATTCAGGCCGCGGCGAATCCACAGCACCACAGGGAATACATCTTAACCATGGTGCAATGGTTAGATGGCGCGGCCAGCGATTTTAATTTGATTTGAAACTTTTTTATTTTGCTTGGTTCATTCGTCACTGTGCATACGATCTCGAGCAAGAGGGGCAAAAACCGCGTGGGGAACGCTAACGTTGGGGGAGGGGTGAGAGTGCAGGGTCGCGTAAATTTGTTTAAGGACGATGCGCCGTCGGGGTCGGGTGGGAGTATCATGGTATGGGAAAGACGAGATCCCAGGCGCATTTGTTGCTCCTCGAACGTTGGCGCGACAACCAGAGGCTACTTTGGGCTGACGCAGGGGGGCTTCCCCTCGTGCCTCTGCCCGCAACAGCCAGATGGTGTTCGACAAGTGACGGCTGACACAATGATCCTCTCCCTGCGACTTGAGCGGAGATCACTAGGCTCCGTGTAACAGTGGCGAACAAACGCCCGACGCCGCGTTGCACGGGAATAGCACACAGGCTCGTGATACATACACATATATACATTCATAAATATACTGATTTTTATATACATCAAAGCTTTTCAAGATTCGCCGCCTAGAGATGAATCAGAACTCACGAATACCTGGCCCAGCGAGCGACAGCTATCCAGGCGCAAGCCACGGCTCTGTCTGTTCGCATGTTCTACAAGTCTGCCGGCACCGATCCGTGCAGTATCCACTTGATTCTCCCGCACGCGCGATCAACCAAATAGTGCCAGCTGCTGCTGTCCAAGAGAGCTACGTCCTACTGATACGTACGCACCCAAATAATAGGGACAGCAACGCCTCATTCTCTCTACAACAACATAGTGCAGAGTAGTACCATACCGGTTGCCGATCTCTCAAAGAATCTCACATGAAAACATAAACGACGGTCAACCAGTACCGAGTACGGGTCTCCGAGCAAGCGAAGGGGTCAAGGTTAGCCAATGCTCGCTGAAAGCACTGCGCAGCAGCACGAATACAGCAATATTGTCAGCCTTCATCCGAGTGGTATCGCGTCCAGGACACGTGCGCGTGTAAGGGAGACTCAGGCGCGGGTTATGGGTTTACTTATAATTCGTTTGGATTTGACGTTTACATATGGATGTTACATTTTAGGTGGCTGCGAGCAAAAGCCAAAATACGGAGATTTTACATTTTTATTTTAAATCGCTAATATATATATATATTCTGGGATGCAACGCGTAGACGCGAGGCACTGCAGAGTTGGGACAAGTGCGATAATAAAACGCGGCGCATAAACCACTGAGCCACTACACTCAAGGCTGGATGAGCGGTGAGCCGGCCGCGAACGTCTTAGCTGAGACCGCAATTTATTCCGGTTGGTGGGTATTATTGCGATAATGTGATAATTGTTTCTTGAGAGGTGCACCACGTCGGTATTAGCCGCAAGAACATGAAAGGAGCAACGCTTGATTTATGCCGCATTTTCAATTATCATTTCGATTGCATCGCCAGAAACTGCTGGGAACCCGGTGACTCAGCCCCCACCCCCCCCCATCACGAGTCCGGAGATCCTTGGTGGTGTTATTGTACACAGTAGTAGTTGGTTAATGATAATCGATTTATTTACATTACTACTCCACGTTCGTTCAAACCGGTTTATGCGAGGGACATTTATGCTTTGTTGCCATTGCCGCTGAATTATACATTTCTGCGGTACGCGTGGAGCCCAAAACCACCACGTGAACTTTCGCCTCGCGTAGGCGGTGGCCACGACCCGTCGGATTTGGTGTGTACGTTTGTTGTTGGTTTGCTTATCAAATGGGGGTTCAAACCACATTTCCCAACAACATTGCTTCGGAACAAGAAGTAGTGAAGTGCGAGTGCGCGTATGATAGCGAACGAAAGGCAATCAAACAGGAGGAAAGCAGCACAACTCGCAGCAAGCAGCAGAAACAACACACCAACCATGCAAACGCTGTAACTATGTGACGCGGCGTCTTGAGTTTAACAAACGGCCGCATTGCCGAAAGCAAATTCAGCATGGGTTGTATGAGTCAGTGACGCGAGCATACCGGGCATGACTTAAACTACAGTGCAGTACCTACTGAAGCGTTCATCCATGCTATTAATATTAATATTTGTCGAGTACGCAGGTCTGAACTGGGGTATATCAGATTAACCCGAGCACATGATTAGTTCCGATACTTCGGGTACATCTACGAACAGCTGCGTGCATAGCATCCTCAGAGAGAGGTGTATGTATCTTTAGCAGCGTCTTATTAGCAGCATGCACGCAGCGGAGTGAGCTGGTCACGTGCATGATTACCACTTGGGCACATCCGTTACAAACTGGAACTGCCCGTAGCAGCAAGCACAGCACAGAAGATAGCGCTCATACACAAAAGTCACTGTTAACCCCTGTGAGGGTCGGAAATGACCCGACGATTATACATATAAAAATCCATTTCAAATACGTCCGCTTCGACTTCGATCGATAAAATGGGTTATACTCAACTGGGGTAGCCGCTTAATCTGCTGGTCCTACACTATTCCGTTTACAGTGTGGTGTTAGTGCAATTGGAGGTTCGATGTACTACCACTTTTGCGGCAGTTGATGCTCAATTTACAAATGGTGGCGTGGGCCGGTCGCGCACCCTTCTAAATATAGTCCGCGTTAGGGATTTACAGTAGTTCCGTGACTCTCCTGGATGCCACGCGGATCAACACGATTTGACAAGAACAATTACGGTCCGTTACCATGCTGCGGACTCATAAATACCAGTACCATGTAGTCCGAATTTAGGACAATATAAAATGATACTGATACATGGCACAGTAGGTACACGGATACACACAATGAACAACTGCTGGTACAAATGTAAGGGGGATTGTATGAAAACATCCCACTGCACAATTGCTGTTCGGCCACGCAACGCAGTCCGGACGGCTGGGGTATTACGATTGGTCTTGCAGATACTTTTACAACAGGGCGCGGACGCTTGCAAATATAGGGGTAGTTAAGCAGCGAGCAGCGCAGAAGCAGACGACTCTCAAAGAGCAGCGCAGAAGCAGACGACTCTCAAATTATTGACAAGCCACGGTTAAAACCCCTCTACGTCTTCACAGTGAACGGTGATATGGTCATACCAGGTATACCCTCGCACACCTCTACGTCGTGGTCAGCAGTTCAGTGGAGATGTACCAGAAACGGCGTGAATATACCCTCGGCGGGAGGTATATTCCAACCAAAGGAACAGAGGGGGGCAGTGTTGACGAGACACCACAGTTGGTTTTGAGGTGCATGACTTTCTCTTCACTCTTTCGTTCTAGTGTTCTACCGGCCTTGTTTGTATATTGTTAGTGGTCGAACAGCTGCAGGGGATGCCACGTACCTAATCTACTGAAACAGTACCATCAGCATCCACAGAGGTATACGCAGCAGCATCAGAAGTTCGTACAAACGTACCGCTGCTTCACGACAGAATCCCGCACCAGCAAGCAATGCCGCAGATAGCTGTCATGTATACCGCTTTCAATCCCTTTTATTTTTCACAGCGAACAGGTGTCGAACATAAAAATTATTGATATACATATGTTGGACGATTACAGGTCGTCCACATGACGAAGGCCGAATGTTTGGGCATAGGGATATTTTCCAAGCGTCACGTGAGCGATTCGCGTGCGCAGCAGCATGACGCTATTATCCCGCGGCACGTCCCCCGAGGAAGGATGATGACTGCACTGCTCGCGGTTTAAGGCGCTACTCGTACGCAGCTATACCGAGTTCCATATATGATGGTGAATGCAGTGATACGGTTGCGATCTAAGCGTGCGTGCAAAATGCCACCGGGTTTATGTATACTTGGTTCCGCTTAGAGTTCGAAAGCTAGTTTACGTTGCCCGTCTTGGCACGGTTACATACTTGCGACGACAAAGGTGTGGCTTAACGGGTAAAATATATTTTATATTGCACACCTGGTAGGCCGTTATTTAGTTTGTATCATACGGTCTCGATCTGGCCGCAGCAGCAGCGACTCACAGCTAAAACAGCCGATCAAGGTGCAGGTTAGTTTGTTCACGGGATTTGCATCCACAGCAGCGGCGAATAGCCGCAGCAACAACAGCAGCAAGGGTTCCACATGGACCTCGACCGGGTCAAGACTGCAGCGTGCAGCAGAAACGCGAGGCAACTGTGGTGCCTCCGGTGGTTACTACACAATGTTCGACGTTGGTAGTTCAACATAGAATATATTTTGTAGCATAACTGTATGCCCAAACAAATACCTGGTACGCGATGGAGGAAGCAAAGCACAGATTGCTGACGGCACATTGTATACAGCATCAGAGTTACATCGGTAGCACGGTTTTTCGCCTTACTGGGGCTAGCGCGGACACTTGCGCGGACACTTGACATTTTCCCGAGGGTTGGTTTGGGGCTAGCAGCGTTGTTGTTACCCTATCGCATTATTACTCCGTCACGGCAATAGGGCACGCATCAGTCGGATGACAAATATATAACGCCGTACAATATCTTTCAAGCTTGACCGGAGGACGGTAGGTCCGAGGCAAGCTGTTGCAAGCGCAGTAAGCATATTCGAGGTGATTAATACACATACTTGGTTTACTTGTTTATTGCCAGAGGTACGCCGCGGTGAACGTATGCCGTTTTCCTCTCCTCTATGGTTAATCGAGTAAATTTCAACCGTAGAGGAATTTCCTCCTCGCAGCCATACCAGCGGCGAGCAACCGCTGCAAAATCAAGCGGCAGAGGTTGCATATAGACGGCCGCTGACTGGCAACTGCAGCGCACAGCAGCCGTGCGAAGGAACCGCAAAACCTATACTGCGCCACGCGTTTACGGACTGCACCCAATGGTTTACAAATTTTGATAAATACAATACTCGATTTGGTGCCAAGCTTGAACTTTCTCATGACGAAAGGAGGAAAATACCGACTACACGTTCTGTCTGCGGTACGTCGATACGGGACATCCTGGTGCCTTGCGGCGAGCGCCGGCAATGACCAACGGGGGCAACAAAGCGGAGTTGAAGGGCACCGGTGAGCGGCGGGTATGCCCGACCACCATAGAGCCCCTTTCCACGTCTCGGAGAGCAAGTCCTTGGCGGGTTCGACCGTTGCCGAGATACAGAGGATCGGCAGGTGTAAGTCGGAGAACGAAGCGAATTGCTACATCGGAGCGACCACTTGCACTCAGGTCCAACCGCCGAAGAGGAAACGTGACCACTAATAAACAGTCACGAGCGAGCTGCCACTGTCTCCAGCTTTTGAGACAGTTTTCTCTGTGTGCACATCCACGCACGGCGAGAATATAACAGTACGAAGCAAGTTTGGGTGAGAAAACACAGCGGCCGGTAAGGGGCTAAGCACAAAACAAAGCAACACAAGGAAGTTTGGGTAGGACCACCGACCGGGGCAGGATGCCTCATCCATTCCAATACCTATATTAGATGATTATTGCGAGCGTGAAGGAATACTGCAGTAAATCGTGACCCAATCCAAGGAACATTTCTTTGGTACAACGATATTAATCGAAGATTTGTTGGATTTATTCACAGTCGAAACGGACGAAGCGATCAGTCTGTCGAAGCCTAGCCTAACCTGTGAGAACAGGGGGATAGTCACAGCAAAAAAAGACCTTCCCACCCTCTCTACAGGCTTAGTAGTTTTTGTTTCAACACTGTAATTTCACTACCAGGGATTAGCGCCGCGCTGAGAGAGCACTTGCCGCGGGGTTTATCCCGGGCGAGGCCCTCCTGCTCCGGAGCAGGAGCCCTCACCCAATTCCATTCTTGTTTTAAATGATCGTTGGCAGCGTGAAAGAATACTGTAGGAATGTATGTAAAACGCCGGTCACACGGAAACGTATAGCGCAGCTACACAGTTGGGGACTGATCACCGATACATGTGTGCAACCCCAACACACCATACATGTCGTAGCACATAAAATGGGAGACGCCACACGGGAGCTGCGACATAGGTGCATGGGAAGGTACCACTCTAGTACACCCAGGGTTTAACTGGATAGCACGGAATAGCGAGCGACTCGCAGGTTGTTACATATCCGGTGTGAACGCTTGGAGTCGAAAGTTCAATGTCAGAGGCACCTGAAAAACATATACAGGCGGAACCGTTTATCATTGGTTTTAAGGCTGGCCTGTTCCTTCGTCGCCCTGTCCGTTGGATATTAGGCGGCGGTTTCGCAATTAAGCTGTGTAGGTCATTACCGAAGACATGAACAGAGGTTGACTATTTACAAGGCGGACGTAGGCCGAAACAAGTCTGTACCCCCACGGCAAGCCTTTGCCGTGGGAGTGGTCAGGAGCAACGTATGGCTTGGGCATATAAAATCAAGTAGAGGCTGAATACCACGTAGACAGGAGCTGCGTAGGCTCAGAGGTGGTGCGTCGAGGCGACATAAAACGAGTTCAACACGGAATATTCAAATCTCTCCAAAAAGAACTGGTATGCTGAATTTAACTTTAACACTAACATGTGTTTTGAATGTCGTGTAAGGTCTACCAACTCAATAGAAGACATCCGAACACGTGCTCTTGATATACGTAACGATGAACGAGAGTTTTGGACTAATTATTGACTATTACCGAAACAGGTCTGTACCCCCACGGCAAGCCTTAGCCGTGGGAGTGGTCGGGAGCAACGTATGACTTGGGCATATAAAATCAAGTAGAGGCTGAATACCACGTCAACAGGAGTTGCGTAGGCTCAGAGGTGGTGCGTCGAGGCGACATAACACGAGTTCAACACGGAATATTAAAATCTCTCCAAAAATAACTGGTATGCTGAATATCACTTTAACACTAACATGTGTTTTGAATGACGTGTAAGGTCCACCAACTAAATAGAAGACATCCGAACACGTGCTCTTGATGTACGTAATGATGAACGAGAGTTTTGGACTAATTATTACGGAAGACAACTGTAAATAACACCTACGGTACACACAAAAACCTATATGATTCCCTATTTTTAGTAACAAAATTTGGTCCCATTTACTATGGTCCTCGGTAACAGTGTGGAGCTCCGCACAACGTCAATGAGATAAGAAAAATGCGTCATTCACGCCGGCCGCCGAGGAGTAGTGTTGGCGGCACACCGTTACGATGGAACATGTTGGGTAAGTGATGTGGCACTATAGTCGAGCTTCCGTGAGAATGGTTCCTGTCAACTGAAGATTTGCGCGGTGAGTCTAGGAAAATAAACACTTCGCCTGCAATCAATATTCACATATACTGGTTCAACTGTAGTGTTCGTCGCATTCAAACATTAGTGGACCTCTCGTGATACAGCAATCAAGTTTGCGTCATGATGCCTCATGCTAGAAGGATACAGACTCAAGTGTTACAACAAAACTACGGAGTGGAGGTAATCCCATTGCATTGCAAACTTAGCACGTGCATTTGACAATGTTGCAATACCGGCGAAACTTGATAATCAAATTCATTCCCAACTAACCAAACCAAGGAACCAGTTCAGTAGCAGGAGGGGGAATAAATTGTTAAACGAAAAGAGTCAGGACAGGTAGGAGGCCGTAAGCAAGAGGCGTATCGGTGAACTACACAAAAAAGCTTTCCGTCGTGGGGGCCACAGGAGGCGTACAGGTCGGTAGTGCTGCATCAGCAGTATGATTCTGGATTTTGCCTGAGTCTGGCGTATGCACAGAGCGCAAGGAAAGTGCCATAATGCTTCAGACATAGCAAGGATACACTAACTCTCAGTTTCAAAACAAGATATTAATTCTGAGAAGGCGATAGAGTAAAGGAAGACTCGAGGAGAAACCTGATTATCATCAGGGACGGTGAACTACACAAAACATAATTCCGTCGCGGGGTCCACAGGAGGCGTACAGGTCGGTATTGCTGCACCAGCAGTATGATTCGTGATTTCGCCTGAGTCTGGCGTATGCACAGAGAGCAAGGAATGCGCCATAATGCTTCAGACATAGCAAAGATACACTAAGTCTCAGTTTCAAAACAAGATATTAATTCTGAGAAGGCGATAGAGTAAACAAAGACACGAGGAGAAATCTGATAATCAGGGACGTGTTTGGTAAGTCCTATTACGGGGGTCCATAGTTAAAAGGATCTATGGTATATATAAAAACCTATATATTCACTTATTTTTACTAAACAATAGTTGGTCCTGGTAACTATGGACCCCCGAAATAGCGGAGGTACATGTGAGATATCTATGCATTTGTGAGCATGTGCCGAGCTCTAAGAGAAATATATTGGTATTGATGGGAAAACGGCCAGTACGCGGGTGTAACATCAAGAGGGGCAGGATATCAATGCAGGTTGAAGGCAGTCTGCCTCCACCTCGGCGAGGTTCTGTCTGTGCTAATGCGGGGAACGCGAAAATGAGTAGCGACAACGACATTGGATCCCGAAAGACGTGCCGCCTTCGGGGTAGAAAAAACAGGAAAGACCAGCTTTTAGTCACGTACCAAGACGCGAAACGCACCTCCGATGGCGCGGTGATGGGCACATGTATGCATAAGCGGCACATATGGCCAAAGACGAGTGCATGTGGATGGAGACACGACCTTGCAATACGGTAGTCATCGCTCGATAGAGCAGTGTGGACACGCTTGTTTACGGACGCATTCATTTCGCGTCAGTTCGCCCAGCTAGATAAGGGCCAATAAGTCATATCTGAACCGCGGGTGAAAGAGCGTTCAAGCCAATGACGGCCAACATATCTGTGGAGCGGAATGTACGAAGGATACGACCCGAATATTAAGGACGGAAGTGGATTGTGTAAAGAAAAGGAAACATATACTCCACGAAGAGTTGGACATCCAGCATGATACGAAAATCGAGTTTGCCACTCCCTTGCCATCACTTGAAAAAACAACGGGGATCAACAGCTGATATTGGACCTATCTGGCTAGTACCATCCTCCAAAGGAGAAACTAATGAATGACGGGACGGGCTGAAGGTGGAAAAAAAAATGACCAAACCATGTTCATCACACACTCCTGCAGTAAAACAGGAGACCGCCAGTGAGCTAACTGGTGACCCAGACTACGTAAAGAGTGACTACAGAGGCAGATTGAACAGTCAGAAACCAGGGACAGTTCAAGAACGGACACGAGATTGGTGTCTTCGAACAACGTCATGTCGCAATGCAATCGGTCAACGACGTAACGGAGGCAGGCATAGAGAACGTAGGACAGTGGAAAACGTAGAGCGAGCTTTGTGACCATATCTTCTTGGCTACACGATAGCGTAATGGGTATTGCTCCGCCGCGCGAGTAGGTTAATTCGAAGGTACTTTGTTCTGACTATTTCTAGCGGTGGATGGTATCTGATTTAGACTGCGTATTCAATTTTCAGCAAAGGAGAACACACAATGAACGAAGTTTACTGGAACAGTACCAACGGTCCACCTTCTAATTGCTGCGATCATTTTGGGCCTCCGATATGGGCGGCTCCTTGAATGAAACACTCGAATGCAAGTAGCCCATTTGTGCTGTGGTACGCAAGTAGCCTATTTGTGGTGTGTACTTGTGCGCGTTTAGCGCTCGGCCCGACGAAAACAATTGCATGACTTGTTTCGTAATGAGGGGTTATATATACTACGTGGTGAAAGGAAATAAACACCCATTCAAATGCATCCGATATCAGCCGGAGCGTGTGGATCTCACAGGGGCTGGAGAAACACCGCAGGAGACTACTAATTTGCATTACCGTATGACACCACTCGCCGCTGAAAAAAAAACGTGATTCACTCACGACACCTCATTATCGTTGACACTGCCGTCTCTTGGTGAACGTGTGCGCGTAATCTAATGGAATCCCCACTTTAGATCTCACAACTGGTATGAATCGTCCAACGTATATATAGGTGTGTCAAGGGATAATTTAATTTGAGGTGTGATGCACTTTTCACCTGTTTCTCAGTGATAATTACCGGAGCCTCCCTCGTTACCGCGGCTGAATATCTAATATGCGCAAACGTGAGGCCTACCCAACGATAGAATACCTCGAATATATCTGGTCAGACCAGGCAAAAAACGGACAATTCCTGGTGTTTCAGCATTATCTAGGGTATTCCTCGTAGTGACTGTACTGGTGCGAATGCCAGGGCGGGAAACCACAGGACAGGAGGTGCTGAGAGCTTAGGTGGCCCTCTACATGATTTATCCGAATCTACTGACGTTGGGGTGAGTATGTTCGCCGTTCGCGTGAACATGTCACAAGCAAGAGGATGACATATCAGTTAGGCAATAGAAAGTAGGGTTTGATTACTGGGTTCCATAGGTTGGCCATAACCAAGTACACTATCCAATGCATGCGGTGATACGGCACCAACAACCAAGCAAAAGTACGACCACGGTATGAGCAGTGATGCGGGGTCGTCGAAAACAGAATGATGACAAATTAAGCGAGACATCTCCAACAGACGACGACAACGGGTTCCGCATAGACCGCATATGTAGAGCAGATACCACATAAAGATATCTTCAACCATGCGTCTATACCTTCTGTGTTGGGGTCGCTTTCAATGTAAAGGAACGGATGGGGGGGGCAGGTACTGCACCTGGGTTCGGAACGTCTCAGGTAACACGTTCCTACGGTGACATGTAGCATCGAAGAAACAAGGAGAAACGAGGGTAAACGGAAGACCACGATTCATGAGTTGAACCCGTTCAGCATTTTCATGGGGAGGGTTATAGCTCCAATCTAGTGTAGGGTACGGCAAGTAAACCGTTGTTGTTTCGTTTAGCATATACATCAGGGATAATGTTATATATATAAAACGAGGACAATGCACAGCCCTGCGTGTTTTGTTACAGAATGTGTTTTCACCAGTGGGTTGGCTAATTTGACGGTGCACGTAGGCGACCTGTTGGCTCTGCCAATGGATAATGACGGGAGGAAGACGCCGACGGTAGTGACGTCCAGAAACGTTTCAGAGATGGAGACCAGCGTTGCGTTAATGCGTGTTAAAGGTCGGACACGTGTGACAACATTTCAAGAGCGTATAACATCAAGCCCGGCGCTCAACACGGGGCGGAAGAGGATCCGCGTGATATTTGCGCCCTATATATGGGCGAATTTTCGTTCTGAAGAACACGTTTACGGGGGCTGCGGGTCCGGAGGCGCAAGGCACACCCCCGTGAATGTAGTCGATACTGGTGCCTTGTTGATTATTATAGCAACACGACGGGGCGAGGCTGAAAGCGGTGGGCTCACTCCGCGAGGCTCCCAAAGCCCACCTCTCCCACTACCTTAAGTAACCTGGAGGGAAGGGTCTCCGAGGGGCAGCGGCGGCAAACATTTTGATGTAGTTATGCTCGTCGACGAAAGCGAGAGCTTCCGATTCAAAGCGTTACGGTTTACCGCACAAGCTGCAACACCGGGTGGTAATATTGGTTTGTTGCAGGTGCCGTTCTCATAGGTGGCAGGTTAATGACAAGGGTTCGAGTTCTGACAACGATGTGAGAGGCTTACGTTCGAACAAAAATGTCGTGGAAACCGGACCAGCGAGGTGGAAGAGTTGTATTCAGAAACACAAAACATATGGAGCCCTCCTTACGGTCAAACGCTAGTGTCAAGGCAACGGTATAACCGACTGGTTGACGTACGATCGCATTTGACAAGTCAAATGAACAGCTGATGCTTCGAGGGTTTCGCCAGTGTAAGAGTGGGACAAGATCGACGTACATGATAAATCGTTTGGTACATTCGAGTATCAGAACACGAGACGATTTTGGTTGATAACATTTAACGTGGACTCGTGGCAGTAGATCGCCCGACTCCTCGATCGCAAGCCAAACTCAAGATAGAGCGGGGAGTGTAATTTAGACAAAGCGGTCGATATAGCATATTGCTCACGACCTATCACCGTTGTTGGAATGGGAATGTTGCAACGTTTACGAAACGGGGATCCAGTGACGCAGAGGCTGAAAGCAACCGCACAGTACCTGTTGCGGTCGTGGTCCAAGAGAGAAACCTCACTCAGACCCCCCCCTCGCCGACGTATGAACTTTCAGCACAACTGGCGTAAGTGACAACCTTAGCAGCGGACTGGTTCTGTTAGCACATTGTGGTGAGACAACATTAACATTCCATGCTCTCGAGCTCAACAAATGTTGATTGGGATGGTAAAAGGACCCAACCGCCAGTTCTTCGACGATCGGCCTATCGTCTCTCGTTCTAAATCCACTTCTTCGAGAGAGATGTGTACGCCTGTCCCATTAGGGGAAACGTTAGCCGCGTAATTACACACAAGCGCAGAGGGGCGCAGAAGCAACTACCAGGCTATCCATAATTATCTCGAAGAATATGTGTTCGCCCCCTGCTTGACGACGTAGTGGTAGCATCAATCAAACTCCGAGACTGGCCCTAGGGATACGCGCAGCTCATTATTCGCGACTGTAAAGTTGGTATGTATTGGTGACTCCAGTTCGGTCTTTTGAACGCTTCAGCCGTCTCGATAATAGGCTAACCATGCACAAAAGAAACCTCCTAGTACGCCCTACAACAGTGAGATGGGCAACAACGGAGATCCAATCTTACCGTGTGTGTGTACTTGCCGAAAACGCCACAGTTTGTGGTATTAGAGGGTCTGCGCAAAACTAAAAATATTACGAATTTCGCTTATCTATTCCCGTGTTACCGACGACAAATCAATAATCCTAATTAAATTTGCGTAAAAACGACGAAGTTACGCATTTTTGGATAGCCAAACCTACTAGAGCCATATTTGTGTGATATGAGATTCGACCGCTGCATTCTGTTCGCCGAACACTTTCCGGACGCTTTGGATTGGCCAAGCTTGCCCAGAGAGAGGCCTCGGACCGTTCCTGCTACCGGCGGGACTATGCGAGAAGAATTGCCGGCGCTGGTGTTGCATGCCTCTGCTGTCTGCTGCTGCAGCTGCTGCTGCACGTCACGGACTACTGCTTCTACTGCGTGTAGTGTGCGCTGTAGCTGCCAGTGACCGTGCTGCTCGCTGCAGTGTCGTTGTTGCTGCAAGTGCTGCGGCCAGCGAGCACTGCGGTGAGCAGACCCTGCTGCTGCAAAGCAGGGCGCTGCTCCGAGCGACGAGCGCGACTGAAAGAGCAAACTCTGCTGCAAGCAAGCGCTGCTGCTGCAAGCAAGAGAGCCGCCGCAAGCATGCGCTGCTGTAAGCGCTGCTCCAGGCGCTACTGCTGCTTGCGGCGGCTGCTGCTTCGAGCGCATGCACCTTTGCCGCCACGCTCCTGATCGTCGCCGCTACGATCCATTTTCGGGTCGAGAGGACAACGAAGGAAGGCGATATTTTCGTTTTGGCTGGGTTGCTAGCACAACGAGTGTCGCGGAGCGGTATATACATTGCACTTCTGCCTGTTGATGCCTGATGCTGCATACTCTCTTGCAGCTTGCTGCTGCTGTGCTTGAGCTGCTGCTGCTGTAGGTAGGCACTACTTCTGCAGCTGCTTACACGACTTCTGTTCGACTCGTTCGGTCCTGCAAAAGTGCCGCCGCTGCTGCAAGTGTTTTTTTTTTCCAACAAAAGAATCCAATATTTAGCTATTTTTCGTCTCCGATTTACGCGCATGCCGGAAGGCCTCCGTTTGTTACTATCTTTCCGAAGGAAATCCCTGATACACAAATATACTATTTGCAGACTCTCTATTGTGTGAGAATGCAGGAAACAGGTGCCGGACAGCGCGTCCAAGAGCCGCAAATACAACCGAAACAACGTACCTAGATTGGACCGGCAATGCCGTTCGATCAGCTACAGGTACTAGTGAGACACGTTACCGACGAGGTACATAGCTGTTCACCAACGGCAATGGGGTAGCTTAATTTGTATGCTGTTAGTTGTGGTGTACACAAACTGTTAATGTTGACTACGGTCAGTTCTATAAATATGATCATACCGCATTTTAGGTCGACTATATGAATTGCGAAAACAACATTTGACGAGGGGGGTACAATACTTCGCCCTCGACATGGATGCATAATATGTTACCAACATGATATGGTAGCGTAGGCCTTATTTCGTCGAAGCGGTATCGATTTTATGGCCACCGAAAGTGACACCCGATCCACGACATGTATATTTCGGAACTTATATGCTTGCCGCCGTGGGCGTGTTTAGTTCATGCAGGTCAAACCGTGCGAGCTATTTTGCTGTATGTTGCTTTCGAGAAGAACTGCATGTAAGTTCGAAGGGGTTCGCATAACTAATCGGTTAACCCTAATCATAACCGTTACCGTAATTGCCTTGGTGTGGAAGCATAGAACGTTTCCCTCCTCGTTCAGTCCTCAAATCCACGTCTTCCGACGGCGGGGCGGTAAGAGCGTCCAGCCTTGCAATCTACGAACACACTACTGCAGTCAGCTTGTTTGTGATCTGGCACCAAACGTCCGGGACATCGTCACAAGGGTCTACTCAGGAGAACCACGATCCTACCGAATCGTAGGCTCGTCACCTAAGACGAGACGTCTAGCTGAGAATGACTCGACGCTCAGCCAACCATCGATAATGCAAGCCATGGGAACACATGCCTGGGTTCAAGAATGACAACGGATGCTCGGAGTCCAACAGCACAGCCTAAAAATGCGCTGCAGGAGGGTAGAGCACACGAGTGGTTGAACATAATCCGGTTCGAGGAACGCCGGCTGCTGCTGGAGGCATGTCACGAGATAGTACGGCAGAGAGAAATAATAATTTGCGCGAAGAACACTCCCGGAGGTTCGGACCAATGGGACGCGGGAGTTCCAACTTTCCGGTCTAAGTTGGACCAGCGAGCGGTCAGCCAATCCCCCAGGAAGGGTTGTGAATACCCACCGGTCAGTCGGGTAGTGCTTTCGATCTGCAACTTTGGCGCCATGTATATGTCAGGCACGACATCGCGCGATCCTTTGGCGAATTCAACCCAGACTAAACCTCCTAGACCAAAGAAACTCCGTAACATGCCGACAAAGCAGCTTGTGGTTTTGCCCAAGTGTCGTCTCCACCGCCGTATATTCCCCTACGGGAATATGACTCTGAAAAAGATATACCTGTCTCAAAATAATATAGCGGATAAAGTGTGACTTTGTTGTTTGAGTGGGACTTTGTCGGCAGCCCTCAGGATCCAGTTAGAATAGGTATACCGCACAGTCGTATCCCACCAAAGAACGCGTGGGATGCTATCCGTGCGCGTGACGGCCCCCAAACGACGGGGCCCATATCCGACCTCTTTGGAGGCCTCACTCGCTTCAACGTAGCGACGGGGAGCAACACGCCCGATAACACTGTCTAAAAAATTGGAGGAATAACAGTTCCACCCGGTTGCGAAAGCGCAGGTAGAATATGTAAGTTGGTCTTGGAATGCCCAAACTCTCCAAACCTTGCTAACTCGAAATATCAACAAAGTGAGGCCCAGATGTGGGACCAGGGCCCGAAGGAAAATTGCCAACATAGGAATACTTATGGTGGTTATGAGAAAAAAGTTGTTGCTTTCGAGCACTTTGATAAAGGGAAACCCTACACCTGAAACCGAGACAGAGCACACATGGCGGTAGTCTCTGATTATTTGTTCCTGTTACCTGTTGCACAACCAACACCAGATGTATGCTACGTTACATCGTAGTACTGCGGTTGACCTGGTCTGGAATGTTCGCAAGCTCGGTTTTGAACACACCTATGACGTCGAAAACAAGATCACTGCTTGGCCGCGTCCAGTACAAAGTAATCCACTATTATGCCCACCGCAACCAGATCCCGAACCGAAAATCGCGTATTTTCCTGTCGTGGCTGGAGCCCGTCTCCGGGAGTACCGTGGTTGTCGAAAACCGAACAAACCAACCCGTTTGTTGTGACCAACGTAGATCCCGTGCAGAATGTCCGGTTGAGTGCCGTGATGGCTGAATCCCGTGCCGGGGAGTCTCGCGGTTGCCGTACGCCATATATATGTTAGTACTGTCAAGTCTGGGGGTAACTAATTATCCTCGAGATATTTCCTCTTAGTTAAAAGGCCCTACAAGGGAATACTCTGATTGTTGTGGCACCACAGCGGCGATACCCCCCAATGGATACAGTCGGCAGTGCGTTGCCCTCACTCCGCTCAAACACTACTGCGGGCACAATAGTTGTTCTCGCTCATTCAGTACGAGTTTATGATTTCGGCATGTACCTGCATTTGTCTCTAAAAGTGAACGTTTCCGTGTTTTTCGCGCTTGCTCCAATATTCTCATCATGGAAGTTTTTATTCTGACCATATCCTGAAAGGGTCTTGCTTTTATTTGCTTTAGCTTCAACAGAGCTGAGTTTGACAATGACCATGCTTATTGTCTGGGTGCCCCGCTGGGTTCGCAAGGTATGTTCTACGAACAAATGAGTACAATATTACCATCGTCGGTTTCATCACCCGTTTTCTTGTCGTGGTGAACTCTTTCTGATAGTATTTAATATACTCGGCATTCAATATGCTGAGCATTATTTTGGTCATATCCCTGTCAAAAGACTTCTACGGCTGCACAGTAAAAAAGCTCTGCGATATACTTAACTGAACCTGGGGGGCTTTCATTTTATTGGAGTGTGTACGGCGTTTTGAGCGTGAACCTTCATTGGAACGTATTCCAACCGTCAAGCGTTCTACGGTTTTTTCTGAACACGTTCTGAACCGTATTGTGTGCCTTAAAAAAGTGTGGAAGCCTACAGTTTCCTCTTCCACAACAAACCGGAACCTGTACTGGAACGCACAAAGGGTATTGTCTGCGCGGTCTCCATTGTGTGCTGGTTGGACTCGAGCATTTTTATCTGGTGCGGTAGAACGGATACCGTGCTACACGGAGATCTCGGGATATGATGGAAGCAGATCGAGTCCGTCAATGTTTGTCTGTTTGTCGCGGGAGGCAAAACCATGTATAGACCGCATGTCTCCGTGTGAAAGTACCCACGTGCCCTATGCTTTGCGCTACTGTTAATGTAACATAGGTTCGTGCCGGGGGTATTGTTGTTGCTTCTCGATTGCCTTGAATACGCGTTGAAACAATGTCTCGGGTATTTAGACTAAACGTCGAATTCAACAAGAGTACTCCGACCTTGGCTTGCACCCGTCGTACGTTTGCCGACGTCAAACCATTAGAAATTCGATTTTATCACTCCTAGAAATTTGAGAAAATCCAACCTTCCGCTGAACGTTCGTCGAATGGTAACAATAAAGTCTATACAAATATCGAATACCGGATGCCGATGGTATTCGCTCTGAACATGCCTTTGGGCCTGCACCCACGACTGATGCACTTACTATCACCTAATTCGATCTCCATCAAGGCATAAGGCTTGCATATGATACCCTATACAGAGTTAAAGTAATACTAAAAGATCAACAACATGTACGATTTCCACACCGATGTTTTGGTTCTGAACCTGATGTTCGTGTACGCCTTTTTTGCGGGCACGCGAAAAGGGTTCATTGTAACTCCTTTCTTTATTTCTTGCCGTCAGGTTTTGTGCAAACATGGTTTGTCTTTCTAATGCGCCTTAGATCACAAAAAACACAACATAAAGGAAGTAGCGCAGTCCACCAATGCCTTCGGTATTCAATTATGAAGAACGTGTCAGAATTTGGCAAAAAACTTTAAGTGGAGCATGTATTGATCCGTACGGAGAACTATAATATAGCTCGTGTCAGGTGTTTAGATACAAGCTCGAAAACCGGACTGTGAATGAATGTGCGTGACCAGCAAGGGCATTGGCTTGCCCAGCTCGTACGACCACGACACATTCTACCGCAGGGGTGCACCTGACATTTCCCGGAGGTCCTCGCCTGTGTCAGGAGCTCTCTGCATCACCCAAACCAGGATTCAAGGAGAACGACACGACGAATATAATGACCAAATCCCTTGGCTTAGGTATGCCGCTGCACTTTGCTCTGTCTAAATGTACTACCACGCATATACGTCGGGTAGTTCTTTAGCTGAGAAGAGCCCTCAATCAAAACAATAGTTGGTCAGAACGTGCTACCACTCTCTATCGTACAACTCGTTTCACAGCCTTCGTTCGGCCAGCACTAATTCGAGGCGAACAGCACCGCGTTGGCTATCCAACTTAACAAGAAAATGTTGCGATCTGACAGTGTAGAGGGACACCTATCATTTCCTGGGTAGCACCAGCGCCTACAACAGACGCCCCTCGTGGTTAACACCTACAGTGCCTTCATAAATGGTATCGCTCCGGCTACCAAACAGAGGTTTTGGCGCCGAACTATGATTTACGGGGGGGCAGAGCTTGCGATTGGTGTTTCGCGGAATCCCAGGCACTCCCGCCCTCGATACCCGGTGACATAGGATACATCACACATCTCGCTTTTGCGTTTCAGATTGAATATTTGTTTTATTTCCTCGGGCTACTACTGGCAACAGAGCGTTTCTCCTGAGAGACGTTCAGACCCAGAGCATAGTTGACGAACGCTGGACGATGGTGGCAGACAGGGTAGAGAGGTACCAGGCGGGCCAGCAGGGAGACCCTGGCTGTGCTACTCGTACCATAAACTGCTGCCGCTACCTGGAGTATGCCTTGTGCTTTATTTGGTTTGCCTGTTATTTTTCCCTTGGTTCTTAGTCTTACTCTGTTGACGACTAGTGGTGTTTTCTTATTTTTCTTTTTTTTCCAGCTCGTTCTTTTCAAGTGTCTGCCACGTCCCCTACGTGGGGGTACGATGGTTTGTTGCTATACTGAAGTATATACATATACCAGGTATATTTTTGTTTCTTTTTGTTGTTTCTTTTCTCTTTCGAATTGTCTTTGATTTAGTTTTTGTTTTTTCTCTTTGTTTCGTTTTTGTTTCTCTAGGTCATGGAAAGGGTATGTCGTGCCTGTCGTACGCAGTATGATGACATGGCATTGCATTGCATACGTGGCAACGTAGTATCTCTGTGGCGTAGCTTTGTGACCACAGAACTTGAATCTCTCTAGGTTTGAAGAATCGGCACGGACACTGGTTGCGCTGGATGTCGACGCGTAGAAAGAACGGTTTAATGTGAAGAAAACAACAACAACAACAACAGAGGGAGCGAATGAGCGGTGAAGGGGCTGTGGAGAGGACGCTGACGCGTTGCTAACCACCCTTCCAATGTCGCTTAAGAGCTGGCTGCGACCGTCGCTGCCTAGATAAGAACGTGGTGCTAAACTCAGGTGGTGTTGGTGTTTTGCGTCTTTGCTGTTGCGTTTTGGTTCCATCACGATGGCTACGCGTTTGCAACTAAATGCTGCTGTAGTGCACACGCTGCTTCTGCAGACTGCAGCAGCAGCGTTTCTGAGCTTAGCGCAGGCAGAGAGCGCTTCCCCATAGTCTGCTGCGTTGCAGTGCTGCTGTCGGGGTGCGGTATCTCTGGCCTACTCGACCGACAGCGTATCAACATACCACACACAGGTAGGACGACTCAGGGAACACCGTTGCCGGTGTCGTATCGTACGCACATCAAGTCAATCAGCATGCCCGATAAGCGGTCCAAACATCCTACTAAAGAATACATACCACTGTTCAAAACTGGTTCACTCACACAGGATATACCTTCTCGTGGGTTCACAACACCGACGGTCGTCCACGTCGCAAAAGTTGGCTTGCGCAAAAAGCCGTAAACATGTTTTCAGTATTTTTCCGCTTCTGGTCTTAGTTACGTTGCGACGTTAGGGTATCGTACTAGGTAGGTTGGAAATTCCTGTGGTATCCCTGGCTCAAAATTCGAATATTTTGGTTGTCTCCGTCTCACAGACTGTGACCACACACCCGTTTGTCTTTGTCGGATGGAGAATAGGGACTGGAACTCGGTGTACCGACGTTAACGTTGAGTAGAAATAAATGGTCCGCCGAGAAAGAACAACAGAGACACATGCAGAAAAAACTCCCAACATAACTCTAGTGTGAACCGATAATGCCGCACCACCCAATCCATCTTTTTTCGGGAGGATTTCAGCGTGATTTTACGTTGTTACTCTATCCACGATATTCGAGACACCATGAACAGTACCGGACATATTTGTGCGCCAACCGGACACGCGTATTTTTGCCGGGAAACCTTTGTGCGGGACAAGAAAAATAGTTTTTTTTTCCGCGATACGGAAACGAGATGAAGTAATACGTGCGGGACATGAATGTCACATTTATCACCGGGGCTAACGAATAAATTCGAATCTCTTATAAAAACAAAATCTTAAATACGGCGGATGAAATGCAGATGAAAGTCCTCCAAACAAACGTTCAAACGACAACATCTAAACACCTATTCCCATCGTACACCTCAAACAAGGAACGATCAAAGCCGCTGTTCCTATCCTCCATGGTGCGTCATGGGAGACTATGGCCCGACCTATAGTCCCCTACACGTTGCCCCATGGGCGGCCCAATGAGTTGTCCATCTAACGCAGAGCACACTAATGGCCAGAATAACATCTCACCATGTTTTTGTTGAAAACAGGCTACGCTAAGTTGCACCTGGCGTTGGCTACTGAAGCTCTGTTTTTTTTTATGATTTCGAGGGAATCAGAGGGCAAACACTGTTCGTCAACGTATTCGGTCCTCTCTTGTTCGGTCCCATTCCTATACACTGCGTTCGTTTTGGTACCTCCGCGGTGCGATCCATTGGGAAATATCACCCCATAACATTTGGTCCGCATCATCAACCATGCGATGCTTTCTACGACAGAGGTAACACATTTCCACTAATATGTTTCCTGAATGACGGTGCTCTTTAGCCCCAAAATCGTCGAAATGTCATTCTAGCTTTCCTAATGCTAGTTTTGTATACCTAGACCTTCCAATATTTGTGAACGACAGTTTTTATTCACAAATATAATTCAGCTCTTCGGGTGTCGAGTCTCGGAAACGGATTGATGCACCTCTACTGTAGCTTGAGTCATGGGCCCGTGAACAGGACTATGAACCATCCCATGAAATGCACATTAACCATGGAGCAGTGAATAGCACGCCATGGACCACGGCATGGTTTACCCTAGGGTTCTCGACCATAGAAGCGTGTAAATGTTTCGCACGTGCGTCTACTCGACGAAATCGGATTCGCCTAGGCGGATTCCATCTGCACCCACGGTCCATGATAGCAGTTAGTACAGCGTAATACCAATATACATGGATAGCTCCATCGCATATGTACCATGGGCTACGCCACGAGGGTTCCGGCCAAAATAGCCAATCGCAGGGCTTCTGCGCTGTGTTGTTCACGTCGTTTCGGTGTCAACTGTTGTTCGTCTGATATGGACAATGTATAGTTGTTGTTGGCTCAAACACCAAGATATCGTGATCAAACAAACAAGAACGCGAAGCCATCACTGACCCGCCTTCCACACCCGCTGCAAATTGTGGCGCGGAATTCTAAGAGAACAGGTTGAAGCGGAGTATAGCTATGGAGTCAAACTTTTCTTTTAACGAATGCCGATATCGTAGAAAGCCCTGCCTCCTGAAGTCACCTCCAGGACGACTACAACATAGTCTGGATTTGTGAACTTGGGGAGTGACAGGATTGTATGCTTTGCAGCTGTCAGTTGTTCATATTTGCAAACGCACACGTTGAACACAACAGCAACACCTCTCGATAGACAAACCCCACCTGTTACAGTCTAGACTCCAGTCCGAAATAACAATAGTTTTGGATGATGTTTCATACCACTATTCACAGCGAATATTAGGTGTGCCTGACGAGGTGAGGGAGCACCACAGATAATTTGACAGAGGATGACGAACAACATATTTTGCATGGGTTTCGACCTACATAAACAACTTGTATCCGTACCCTCCTTTGGGGTTTTATTAATTGCAACTATGAGGCTCGTTGCTTTGACACAATGAGATGGGGCTCACGTCCAATGGCGGATAGCGAGGTTATCATCACGAGGAAATAATAACTGGGCAACGGTATCGTTGTCGATGACAATGATGCGGGCATTGGAACTATAGGGGAGCGGTGCCTTGATACATAGCCTGCCCAATGCCATGATGTACTCACACCGATCCGTTTGTATCAACCCGAAGCGCAAAAAAAACAGTAATCGAATGGCGGTTAGAAGATCGTCAGTGCCATCACGTGTAGATATGTTGGTAAAGTAGATACAGCGCCGACATGACAGATTTGATAGACTACTACCAGCATCTGGGTGATTGGTTCTAGACGAGGTTATCTTCTGAGGGAGTCTTTGTTTGGGGTGGTAGGAAGGCGGATGTAGTCGATAACGGTGAAAGTCGAGCTATACTTCGGAAAACGGCTAAGTCGAGGAAAACTCCGGAGTCTTGAGACAAAACGATCGGCCGGGGACACAAGATGGATTCACAGCAGATCCGCCACTCTCAGCGGACCCAGAGGGCATCGGTAGGTATGTGTTGAAGGCGCCTGGACGCCGCGCCTCGAGTCAAGACCGCCAAGGCTGAAACTCGGCAACATATCTACGAACGATCGATCTTCAAAACTGCGCGTGGTTTCACATTAAGTTGCACAAGGTGAAACCATCGGGCGATGCGCATCGAGGCATGGCGCTCATACCACCTAAAATGGCGGGACATGTTTGAAAAGTATAAGAAGGCGGGGTTTTATTCCTGGCCAGGACAACACTGCAAATCATTTGCTACTGAGGTAAAAAGAGGGACAAAAATGAGGAAACGTCGAGTCAGGGGGAAAAAAAAAAAAAATTATACCTTTAACAACGCCAACGAGATGTAGACAGAGCAAAGGCGACGGTTGAACGATATATTTTGGCTGAATTCGTTTTTTTTCAACTTCGCGGCAGGTATACATGTTGGCGGGGAACACCGGTTACAGCGGCACAAGCTCAACGAACATATTGGGCAGCATCGAAGCTACCTGGTATGTAGTGTGAGCACATCAAGCGAATCGGTCGCGAATTGGAGAACCAAACGATGCCGGTTACGCACAGCGCCCAAAGTGGGCTCATGCCGGCGGAACGCTCAACTCTTTGAGTCCAAATACACGGTTGAAAGTACAAACTGTAGATTGAGGGGGGGTATATAATGAATATCGCGATAGCCTGTTCACCAAGACACTGCCGCTTCGTTGTCTCAAGTGATTGCGCCATTGAAGATGCGAGGGACCGGTTAGGCAGTCCCACAGACATCATATATATATATGTGGAATTCTTGTTTTTGTAAACCACTCACTCGCCGAGGACTGCACCTCCATCGCACTTGGCGCAAGTGACAACGCCAACGGCTGGTTGTCGTATCAAAAATGTGGCAAGCAATCGTTGTACAATTGACATACAGACATTTCGGAGGAAAAACCAAACAGCAAATAAAGGGAGACCCAATCGATTTCGAACATCGCCCATGGTCGGTGGTTCCAACTGCACTCTGCACTTTAGAAAGAGACATGTTCCAGTGGAATTGGGGTAGATGTTAACAGGTCAACTAACCACCTTCCCAGATGCCGAAAGAAAGAACCGTCCAGCTATCCACCGTCATCGAAAAAATATGTTTCTTGTGCGGATCCAGATTATCAAAGAAGTGAAACCATGGCGATAATGTCAATAAGTATTTGTTTAATGCGGTTGGCGGAAGGGACTCGCACAGCTACATATTCGCCACTGCCGCTGATTCTAATTGTTGGGTTGGTTGGTGGGTGGATCCCGATCAGCGAGATGCCTAGACGTTGACGGAAAAATACACCCCTTCACATATGACGAGAACGCGACAGTTTGGAGCCAACCAAACCTGACATTTAGTCACGTACAGCTCTACGCAAACTTCGTTGGGATATTTTTCATACTTGACCTTGCCGAACGCTAACCGACACCCCCTCTCCAGCTGCCGTACTTACTGTAGTGACATAGTGCCGAGGAAATACCGACGTGTAATCGATCGTCTGTAGGGACGATTATCGTTATCGTACTTCTGTGGCGTAGACAAACTTTTAATTGCAACTGTGACCAACTCCACAAACAAGATAATTAACACATTTATTCATTCAGCTGAATACGTGGTGAACTCTTCGAATAATAAGGACTATGAATAATATCTTCGACCCATCATGTCGTACCATAGTCCTCTTCTCAAGGCGGTATGGATCTCATACAGGTAGGATATTATGCCTGCTTTGCGGTAGCTATTCTTTAATAGGTACCATGTCACCGCGGACGTGTTTGGTTCATGCATGATCAACTAAATTCTTTGGTCCATGCTATGATGCTGTAGTTGCTTCATCGTAAATCTTGACCCAATCCAAGAACCAATATTTGGTACAACGACATGAATCCATGATTTGTTGGATTGACTAATCGTTAGAACGCACGAAGCGATCAGTCTGTCGAAGCCTAGCCTACCCGGCGAGCACAGGACGGGCAAAGGAACCATACAGAGGACTTGCGCCTCGCCCATCACCTAGCAGCGCCCTGGCGATTACTCAGGCGGCGCCCGCTACCACGGCGCAGTCCTGTCGCCGGATCGGGATCGGGGCTAGGCTTATTTCCATTTTAAACAACAAGAACCGACCGGGTCCACCACACGTTCGCACGCGTTATATACTCGCAGCGTCGAGGGGGTTGGAGTCAGGTCTGGGTGGGGCGAATATAGACAGAGGCCTGGGCCATGTGGGCAACCTTTCTTGCTGCAGTTCACCAACAACGAGGTACGCAACATGGAGCGCACTGCGGTTCGTAGGTTGATTTCATCCATAAACGTGTGTTGCGTAATTCAAACAGAATAGGAACACAGCACAGCTTTGCTTCTGATGACCTTACATTTCCCCCAAACCTCGTACGTGGTAAAAAAAACCGGCCATAAGGCTATGCCGGTACCAATAAGTAGCACGGGCAGATCGAGGAGCTCCAATACTACAGCTACCGTTACCCCAGGTACATATGGGCACCACTACGAGCGGAGTCGACAATAGAGTAGCCGCTAGATCGAAACAGCAGCACGCCGCAGCAAGCAGACGGGTACCATCGGCATCAGCAGCGGCGACCTCACAGCAGCGTAGTCTGAGGCCCATGAACCGCGAATCAACAGCAAACATCTGCCATCGCACAGTGACAATCCTATCATACACCGTGATCCTTTCGTTTGATGAAATTACTACAACACGCCAGCTTACCCTATTACTACATGATGAATAATAGAGAGATTAAAATATGTGGTCACAGGGCACGAGACAGAGAAGTACGGCCTGGAGTATTGACATACGAGGTACTATAAAATATTTATATTTACGTAGGTACCTCGATATGTCAGAGACCCGTATCAAGGCAAAACGATCAACAGATGAAGTACAGTACTGAACACAAGGGACAGCGTCCCAAAATGCAATGTTTCTTTATTACCCCAGCACGCTGCAGCACAAACGGCACGCAGTTGTGACACCGCGCGAGCAAGGCGGAACACGCGACAAGCCATTAGAATTTTGTGCATTCTGACTGGGTTGCTGGGAGTCCACTCCTGCGACTGTGATTCCAGATACTATATGCATGTAGACGTTACCACTAAACGTGGCTCCGCGAAGACGGCCTGGTACAACGGTGCTATAATGTTCATTCAGTATTGTGGACACTTCCGCGACTCTCGCAGCGTTCCTTATTTGCATACGTACAACGTACTCTTCCTAGTAGTACTAGTAGTGTTAATAGACAACATGTCAATACGTAGAACACCTGAGTCGCCGTGCTCGTGTCTGCGAGGCCGCCGTTTTTTCACGGCGGTCTGCTTAGGCTCACAGCATCGTTTCCCCACCCATTCGCATCACATCATCGAAGATAGTGCACATGACAGCAGTAATGTACTACCAGGTATTCGTGAAAAACAAAAAAAAATGTGTGTATTAAATTCCAGACAAGGCACCTTCCTACAGAGCAGTTGGAAAACAAAAAGAATACCTGGCACCTGGGTAGATATCCTAGCAAAATAGGTACGTACCAACAGTTTCATACCTGGTGGAGTGTACTAAATATATAAACATATTTATACAAACCTGCGGCCGTACATTTTTAAATGAGGAAAACAAAAATGTAGCCGCAGAATTCAAGGAGTACGCATGTATATCCCAGGCAGCAGGTATTAAAGTTAACAAAAGCCGCCGGGGCATGGTAGGCAGTGCTTAATTTTATGAATGAAAATTTTCACCACAGCTGCCGACTTGATAGGCGTGGCTGCATGCGCGAACAGCAGCACCTCCGCTCATTAGCGAGCCCTAGCTTAGCAACAGCATGAGCGGCCTCCAGTCGTTAGGCAGCCACAAGCATGCGTCACTCGTTACAAGGCACGTGTGCGTCACGATTAACCAGTGCTGCAGTGATGTACTCGAACATACAACTGACATCTGATTCTAATGCAAAGTAATGTGTTCTCTCAAACGGGAAGTGCCCCCCCCCCGTCAAAATGGTGGCACGCGGGCGGGTAGAAAGCAGAGTAGGAGGCGTTCGGGTAATTGTTCGATTACGTGTCCCTCAAGCCTGGGAATACACTATTGATAACCGTTTGGGCCACGTATCGCTGCCCAGCGCGGCCGAAGAGGCCGCTGCTCCGCTGGGATTTCGCTGCCTATACTATTAATATGAGTAAATCATAACAAAGCAAGTCACCCCCGAGAACAGACAAGTCGAGTTATTTTCTGCGCTGTTTTTGTACGGATACGTACGCGGAGGGGGGGGGGGGGGCTCCTTGTTGGGTCGCAGCTGAGGGGGGTGCTGATCCGCTGACGCTTCACCGTGCTGAATGTCTGACCCGGACGCTTCTGCGGCGTAGTACAGGTATATAGTACCAAGAATATTCTTATCGTAATCACGCAAATCACCTCCGAGAACAACAATTCGAGCTACTCTCTGCGCGGCGTATATGCACGGGTACGTACGCGCGGCGACCCCGCCATCTTGTCTGACCGCCGCGGAGGGGGCTGCTGCTCCGTGGAGGCTTCAGTGCTGCATGTCTAACTCTGATGCTGCTGCGGCATATATATTGGACACATGAGTGTTGTATTGCTATTCGAGACATTTCTGTGGGGACTACTAATAGTATCGCTGCGGTGACAGTATATCAATGTACCAGGTACGTGGTACACACGCGTGTGGACAGCTATTTCTTCGGTACGGTATACCAATGTGCTTGGTACCAGTATATAACATGTCAGTCATAACAAAGCAAGTCACCCCCGAGGTAGTACGGGTACACGATTCAAAAGCACAATCGGTACAGGCAGTGAGGGTACGGTAACGCACCACGCGTCGAGAGAAGGGTATGGACGATGCATACATCTCGGTGGCTGGTGTAAGAGTCGGGGCGCGGCAAAACCACAGCGCAGAGGTCGAGTCTCAATAACAGTGCAGTGGCGAGATATCGGGGCTAGCGGTTTCATTTTGTATATATGTTTTGTTTAGGCGTGCTCAAGCGACGAGTGAATGACGGTGCCAGGGCGAGTCGGGGCGTGACCAAATCTCAGTGCAAGAGTATGCCGCAGGGCAAAAAGGCGATACACAAGACATCAGTGAAAAAGCATGCGGCATGGCAAAAAGTCACTACACAACATCTCAGTACAAGGGAATGCGGCAGGGCAAAATGTCGCTGCGCAAAGTATCAGTGCAACGGTATGCGGCAGAGCAAAACGTCGCTACACAAAAATCTCAGGGCAAGGGTATGCGTCAGCGCACAAAGGCGATATACGCCTAAGAGGGTAATGGCGATGACCGAAATCGGTTACCAATGAGTCGGGGCGCAACGAAACCTCCGCAGTGCACGGGGCAAATCTCAATTAAACACCAACTTCACACCGGCACCAGCTGCTGACGGGAGGAACGGGAGTAGACTCTATCTCCCGGGGGGACATGGTGCTGAGGCGAGGGCGTTTACAAGAGGTTTCTCTCTGTGTGGAATTAGCTGAAGATTATGCTGAAATGGAGTGGACGGACGCTGCAGGGGGATTATCATGGTAGTGTGATTTATGTTTGTACTACTTTCGCGGTCGTTGGGTCTGTTTTCCTTGTTCGTTCTTATGGTAGTCCGGTTGTTTCGGTTTCCTCCTGATTCGGGGAGAAATTTGCAACTCCACTTCCCCGTGTTGATTAAGACGTTCGTTCTGCAACCGAAAAGACACGCGGCAAGGGGGGTGTCATGGTATGCCTATCGTTTTTTTTTGAGTTTCGGGGAAGGAGTAGCCTCAACCCGGTGGCCGGTTTATGTAGGTTTAATCCCGGTGGTTGGTATTTACCTGGTATTTTGTGCGATTGCTTCCTTTTTTTACCCGCAGGTTTTGTTTTTTTGCTTGTTCGGTTTTTCTCTCTTCTGGTTGGTTTGTAGGAAGTTTTCTGGTTCACCCGGTGGTGTCGTTTTTCTTTTAGATGGTTTCGGAATGGATTGCTTTTTGTCGCGGACTGTAGTTTTGGTATTATCGTTTTTTTCGTCGTCCGGTTTACTTTGTTTTGTTCCTCTTCTTGTTGGGGCTGTTTTCGGGTACCTTTTGCTGGTGGCATGTATCAGATTTTATCTTTCTATTGCTAATGGACGTTAATTCTGTCATGGGTAGGAGAGATGCTGGAGAGGGGGATGTCATGCCGGCGGGATGTCGCGGTACGCTAGCCGGCGTGATTTCTGTGAGTTTCGGGGAAGGACTGGCATGCCTCTCGGGGGCTTCATTTTCCCGCGAGCGCTAGACAGTTTCCTAGATGTCCATCACCATGGTGGCCACCTTGCCGCCAGGGTCAGCAGTTTGAGCTGCGGGGGGCGTGGGGGAGATGACTCCTTACCAGCAACACTCATCTTAACACCATCGTCATTTTGCGGGGATTGATAGTTGGGGTGTGTGTCGCTCTTTACCAGCTGCACTTACCCCAGTACGATGTTTGTTCCTGGGGGTCCATCGTCAGAGAGACCGCGACCATGGCGGTTGGCTTGCAGGTGTTTGTCGAAATCGACTAACGCGTGCTTACTTGAGCTGTTCAGCAGCAGGGACCAGTTGGTTTCCCACGGTTTGAGGGGTTTTCATAGACGTGATGCCACGGTTCGGCACGAGAGAACGTTTTCAAACGTTTTCTTAATATTTTTTCCTTTCCGGGGGGTCTCGCATTTCTGGAGTTTGGCGGGGTCGACCGGATTTCACGTTGTGTCAACACACGAGGCGAGATCCTCCTGTTCGCGAAGGCAACCAGGGAGGCTCCATCGAGAAGGCGAGCCGTGCGCATCCAGGAAAGTCCGAACTATAAGGAGGCGTCCTGTCCACCGCGTGTTTTACCAAGTCGGACCATCGATGTGCGTGGTGGGAGGGTTTTCGCGTTGGGAAAAGGCCTGGTTTGGTCTCGTTTCTATGTAAACCATCGTATCTCGGATCCATCGCTTGCGACATCGCGTGACTGCTATAGCCCCGCCAATCCGCGGGGGAAGGTGGTAAAGCGTTTTATCCGAGCATCAGAGGGTTTCGAGACAAGTGGCTTGGCGTAATAATCGAAGGGTACCATGTGGATCCAAACCGGACATGAACGCTCACAGGTTGAAGAGGATGTGGGGCCGATGCAACGCAAACCCTCTTGTAGCCCCCCACCGTCGCCTTCCCTGCTACCCTCGACGATATACTACTCTCGACGAGTACCGGTCATGACGACGTTTACGATGGCTCTCCAACAACGACCGCAGGCTGCGCGGTGCAATGGACAGTGTGTACATGAACTTGGGCAGAATGGGAGAGTGACCTATATGTCCAGCAAGGGAAGGGCTGGAACTGTGGTAAATATTTCTAACTCTTGGGGTGAAAACAAGCGCCCGTTACATCGTGCCGAAAAGACCCCGGAGCGGAAGCTCCTATCATGAGTGTTTTGCATGCTAGAGTTGTGACTGCTCCCTCAGACCTTATGCATGCACGCCACAAGACCGTTACAGTTCGTAGTATATCGTAGCAACAATGCACTTCGAGTGTCGACGAGCTCTTCCACAAACGCACAAAACTCATTGCGCATCTGGTACCAATGCTGTAGTACGGTTCGTCGGATGTCCACATAGTTAGCGTTTACCGGTGGGCCCGAGTTGTTACTGTTCTCGTTATTAGCACTGAATAGTTTATTAGGCTACGGGATGGATTGAAATATTCAAGTACCTGCTCACGACAGGAACACCGCTATATACCCATCCATTAGTGTGTAGTGAGCTGCCACTGGGAAAAAAAAAAATAATTTCGTCATGATACTCTTCGTGGAGTAACTCTCTACAACGACCAATCCGCGACATAGTATCATATGTGTCACACAATGTTATATGATAGGATGTGATACATGAGGTAAAGAAAGGCAAGAGTTGGAGTTATTACCATATGTAATAATATATTTTGCTATCCGTATGATTTAGGTAAATCCATACTGTCGTTGGTTTAGCCACAGCAGTACTCTTACATCATCTCATGAAACATATGACGAATCATTCTTTGCAAAATTTAAGCCGACCTCTAACTCAGGCTCATAACATGCACAGTATTACTCGCCCCGAATCTTTAATATGGTCATGTTGCTACGCAGGGGTTCCACTCAACATATCAACAACTGGAAACTTATAAGAAGTACACGGCAACGGGTCCATCACAACAATCGATTATAAAACTGACGTGTTGATGGCGTGGTATCAACTGTAACGGTCATGTTGTGATGTTGACGTTTTGTACATTGCCATATTACCAAGTGCAATTAACACGAATTGTGTCAGCCTCACGTCAAAATGGCGAGAACTCGATATCCGGACACAATTATGAAGGGCCATCATAATCGTACGCGCGATGTGCTGTCACGAACGCTGATACAAACTTGCAGGTATTTGACTCGAACTACCACGACCCAGTCGTGTTCATTTTTCGGGTATAGACATTTGAGACTGACCTCAGGAGATGCTGATACCGTCCATACATTGTTTACTTACCACAACAACAAAACGACAGAATTCGAACTGAGGTTAATGCTCTGCTTGTTGGGGTCCGCGGTGTGGGGAAACAAAAATCCACTCGGGCCTGCTGCACATCGCACATTGGTAACGCGAACGCATCAGAATAACTGTACACAATAACCGGGGTCTCCTGTAAACAAACACCGGCCACACTGCCCACAGATAGAGATCTCACCTCATATTGAGCAATCAACGCGTCGCAATTCACAGCAGTGCGGTGAGAGGAAAGTCACTTCAGTGGCACCTACAGCGTAGTACACGCTGTATGATACACAAAGTACAAGCGATACTGTAGCGTCAAGATTCTGCACCTATGTGGCCTGCAAAATCACCAATTCTACAACGTCTAGCACTATAAAGTAACGCTCCTCTCATGAATGATCTACCGAGTTGTCTGCGAACGTGTTGTCCCCATGTATGTAGACCATTGACTCTTCAGCATCGGCGGTATATGGGGGCATGGATATTCACTTGTCATCGTCATTGGGTACTAGTAGAAGTTGGCCAACCTACGTATTAGGTAGCTGTACTTCTACTGGCGTACCCCGTTCGTTACATGGTGAACGACAAGTGGCATTATTGCATGAGGCGCTGCACTGAAACGTGCCAACGAAACACTTGAAGAAGACCACAGGGGATACGCTTACTGATAAAACGCCCTGTGAACGTCCCAGCCGAGCTCTTGAATTCATACTGAAACAAAGGCGAAACCGCTTCTCTATGTCCCGTTCTACCTATTCAATTGTGCGGGGATAGCCTCGACAAGTATATATCTTCAGCTATAGGTGACGATAGCCTGGACTGATACATTGTTTTTATGTAGGTGCTGATAAATTCCTTTGCGCCTACGGACCGTAGACTCGTACGGCATGGTGATGAGCTGTAGAGGCGGGGGTAGCCTGGACTGATAAATCCGTTGGGCCTACGGACATCAGCCTGCTACGGCTAGAAGAGGGGCGTAGAGGACGCTACTCCCCAGACGATGTTTGTTCATCAGAGGTCGACCATGGCTGACACGGTAGTCATGATTACGGGCTACGCTCGAGGGGCGGAGTGCACAGGAGTTATAACACGAACAGGTGGGTGGAGGAAGCTCGGTGCATGAAGGAGAATGGCGAAATGCGCACAATAGTAAGTGCAACCGCGGACAAACCAGTTCATTGTTTTTTCCCCCGGGGATGAGGTTCGCGATAGAAGGTCAGCCAACGATACTTCACGAATGTCCCGAATTTGGTTTAAGCACGAGTCCGTCCATCGGTGAGCAAGGACACGGTACTTCCAGTGCGGCGGACGCTACCAGGCGAACCGCGGACCACTGTTCCAACGGAATTAACGGACGCATTCAAAAGCAAGCCACGAAGCGTTTGATGACAAAACACAGATTTGCAGTTGTGAGGTCCACACTTTTCGCACGAGGCCAAACATCTCGGCCACGGCCAGAGAACTGCGAGAGGTAATGATTGACAATGCATAAGTGGCAACGTCACAGATGCGCAGCAGACGCCGTGCAGTACATCGCAATGCCGGCAATAGCTACGTGTTTGGCTTGTAAGTGCAAGCTGATGAGAGTGTTCGACAGGAAAAAACTTCAGGGGGCGGTCTTCGTGAAGGCGTCACACATACTACTCAATTGTGTCCCTGTTATAGGGGACAATATGGAAGCTACGTAGAGAAACCGCGGTACGTGCACACACCAATAGTTATCTTGACGTTAATTACCAATGAAAGAACAAAGAGTTCGCAAAACAATCTGCACTGCAAAAGCTGTCATCGAAGCGTGGTTAGCGTAGCGGTCGCGTTTTGATGAACAAGAAAAATTATCCGCTTCAGAGTTTATCGCGTGTTGTTGCCGTATGAAACAATTCTCTTGAAAGCATCGAGTGCTGCGATATGTAATCTAGTACCCGGAAACCATCGTGTGTGCGAGGATCACCCCGGACGTTGCTAAACGACCACACACCGATATTGGGCCCACGAAGGTGCAGTCGCGATGGGAAGGAGGGACGCAAAATATGTCAAGAGGGATTTGCGGTGCAAAACATGAGGCGTGTGGAGTTGTGGATGTAGTTCGTGATTTGTACTGGTGAAGCACCGTAGATTGGGGACTCGTTACCACACGCAACAAACGACATGGACACCGTATTATGCAAGCTCAAGCCCGACAAACAATGCCATGGGGAACCACTGTACTTCACGAGGGCAACCAAGCTCAAACGTGTTGGGTTAGCTTCAGAGTTGAGGATCTCGTCAATGCCATGGTTGAAAAGTGTTATCCCTACTCACCATAGCATATCTTAAGCCAGACCCCACACGGGAGCTGCTACTTAATTGCGCGAGGACACACCCCAAATGAGTTTTCGTGGGCGTGAACCCAATAATATTTATTTTTCGCAGGTGTGCGAGATAGCCGGGCGGATACTTCGAGGCGGTCGCGCAGTCCACGAGATTCATGATCGATTAATACTGTAGTACTTGTCTTTCACTGTTCGGCATTACTGTATTTTTATCATTGTCATTTAAGAGATCCTGATTGTTAAGCCGTACATAATGTACTTTTGAAATGGACATAGGATAAGTGTCCAAACGAGGGCGCACTTAAGCAAGAAGATAGTCGGCAGTGACGCGCTAACACCCCGGAGTGTAAATATATTTATATTCACCATGCGGCTGCGATGCGGAGATTCCTATGGTCTACTCGTCCATCAATACAAATGCGGCTGCGATGCCAACGGGCGGTCCACAGTGGGGCTTGAAACGTAGGGGTGGCACACAATCAGTTGAGTATTGGCATTGACGACAGCACTCAAATATAACTTTTTCAGATGGAGCACTACTTTATTTGCATGATTACCCAGGATTAATAATCTATGTGCAATATCGGCCTATGTTGTAAACGTAGTGATGATAAATTTTTTCGTTTGAAAGCGGCGACGTTGCTTGTAGCCCACGCATAATGCACCAAGCAAGGTGTCGTATCATCAAAGTTGCACAACGTCAAGTACTATATTGGCAGTAGCAAAACACAAAGGAACGTGATCTGTACGCGATTTGGATGGTGCCAAAAGTTTCGACGAGTGAGGAATTACGCCTTAACAATACCTGGTTCCACATGAATGACGTGCAACGCGGAAAGGGAGACATTGCGTCGTCAACGTCGCGAATCGGGAGATGGTGTGGGCTGAGCAACACCATGACGGAACATGTTTCGAGGTTGACACGGTTTAGGCGAGTTTTTTTGTGTCCTGTTCCAGCCGATTCAAGAATCTCGTGGAAACCCATGAAGACAGAAACGTTGGCTTCAATGAATATTGACCCTGACGTCGGGGGGGAGGTCATTTTCCTTTCCTTAGGCAGAAGGTAAGCCATACCTGCTTAGGTTATTCTAACGTTATACCTGTCTTTTACCCAACCACATTTAACCCATCAAGCATATGTGCTAGGTTTCCATCATAGATGGATGCAAGCTTTGTAGTCGCAAACTATTGGACAAATTAACTACCAGCGCATCGAAAAAGGTGCAAGGATGAATACTGGATTCTACATGTACAGTATGCACTGGCCAGCCGACCAGACACTTTGCAGGGGATGCACAGTTGGACAAAAAGGCACTAAAAAATCTACCTCTACGAGCAGAGTGAGCGGAAGTGCAGATCGTCCTCTTCATGAGTTGTGTCTGTTAATGCTGCCAGTAGCTGATGTGTGCACGGTGAACCCGTTCTCAGAGAGAACGCCATATTTGGTCAGCCTACGCACGGAAGGTTTGGTGAAGGCATTATTGAACACATGCTGAAGTCGGTGAAAGCAGGATGCGACGTCTAGAAAATATCAGAAGACCGTCCGGGGCGTGTTCGGGAAAAGTGAGTGAGAAGGAGGGGGATTTCAGTTTATTCGTGAACATGTGACGAAGCAATATGGTGTAACTGGTGGTCATATGACAGCGCCGTCTCTGACGCGTGATATGAATGGACGGAAGCTTGAAGTGCACAGTGAAGCGGATACGTGACATCATCGCCAATGACCTGCTCATGCAGGCCGTTGATGTGTGGCGTCGATACGTGCGAACACCCGGTTTGTTCTTGAGTGTACATTCTATTTATATTCTACATCCGTTGGGAAAAAAAACAATTACCGTTCTTTGCTATGAGTAGACCTTGATTCAAGGTCTTGAACTGTGAATTCAGAGAAGTGGAACAAACATAAACTGTCAGAATGGGCGACGTGCTTGTCAGACGTCTCTGTCGTTGAAGTTCGGGGTGGCGTCAACCTCTTTGTGCCGAAGACCGTCCCTTGTCGTTGAGAAACGTAAACACGAGTCGGTTCTGTTTCAAGTGTAATTGTAGTTTGAACGTTAGTACGGCAGCCTCGCCCAAGGTCACCAGTGACATGCATACATCCTGTCGAAAGTGTCACGGTCGTTCTCAAGGTTAAACACGTTATAAAAATGCGAGAGAAAACGCCAGAAATATCTATAGCAGGTACTTTCGTTTTGACGTGTCTGTCTTATGTGTTGTAAGGAGGGGTGGGGGGCCTCATACAACGACCGGATGTGAACTATGCCAGATGTTTGCGAGTGACTTTAACGTCCGATATTTGTGGCTACATGGAATCACATTCTCGGCACGAGGGTACAAGATTATGACGTTCCTAAATAGGTTGATTAACTTGGCGTTGATAAGATGGTCCCGTCCACTCGGGAGGTGGCAACCGACCCAAGCTTTGATAGTGGGGGCCAAGGACCTCATTCTGTTCACCAATGAATGATCGTCATCGACGCGACTTCAAAAATGCGTCTGAAAACGAATACCTGTTGAACGTCAGGAGGGTGTCAGTTCAACGTGATTGATTTTCATGCCACAGTTGAGTAATCCATGCTCAGGTGAATGTGGAACAGTGTCAAGGACAATCAGTGCCAAGCATATTCGATGATCGAGGTTCACGTAGAATATCGACGATCGTCAGTATGTGACGATAATCTATGCAAGACACGAAGGACGTAAAATACCGCGCCTCCCAACCCACAACATGCGTCCTGGGTACGCTGCTTGTGTACGTCGGCAATTGCTTACTACCATCCACAAGCCCACACTTTAATATTTCAATGTATTTGACATTCGAGGTATGTATCATATCCATGCTCACTGACCCATAGCACAGCCATCAACGGACATTGTTGTGGGCATTCTATTAATAGCAAATAAACCTGCATGTGATCAATTGATTTGCGAGACGTCTAAAGCGCGCAAAATTTAGTACGGGACCACCTGCCATGTTTGATATGTGAGGCATGTATCACAGATAGCGACGATGAGTGTGAATGATTCCAAACATCGTTTGGCATTGATTGGCGAGTGTGGAAGATGATAGGAACAAGTTCACACAACAATTTCGTGTTTCAGTTGACAGTGGTCGTAAGATCGTACTACGCCTACAAACGATCTATTGAATGTGGTTTGTCTCCCTACAGGACACTAGTACCAACCTTGGACCAATACATTTCCCGGAAAATATGCACGTCAGCAGGGTAAGCCTCAGAACAATGTTCCCTGCGCTTGATGCAACCGCCGGAGGAAGTCATTCCACAGACACTATGTCTGTCTTGTGTATGTACCGGAGTGAAGGGTATGCGCTGAACAAGAAGCGTTACAACACAGACAAAACCGCAATGTAAGCTGAGGTACTGGTTTCATACATGTCAATTTCCATGCAACACACTCTGTTGCACTTCGGTTTACATCAAATAACCACGACTAGAGATTGATCATACTCCACCCTGGAGGGCGGTGTATCCTCCAGAGAGTGTAAAGATTTCCCTACCAGCACAGCTTACATATGTTTCCAACGATTGCGCAAATAATTGTGAGCGTGCGAAGGAGATACATGGCACGCCGCTTAAAAATGCGTGCAAACACTTATTTTTACTGGTAACAGTACCTGACTGCACATTTTTTTTTTAATGTTGACTTGCGTTCACCCCCGTAGTCCGCGACATTGTGAGCGAGAAAGGTGTCGCCGTCGACGTACACTTCAGAAAAGGCACATGTGACACCCGCTTGTGCCTTAATACCATTTTGGTGTTCTTGTGTAATTCAACCTTCTGGACCAGAGACATGTTCGTCAGGGATACCGTCACTGAATAACGTGGATTTTACGGCCCCGGTTTTTCCCTTGCCGTCAAGCCGGGTAAATATTTAGTGGAGAAACCTATCGCGATGTGTCGGTGACTGGGGTGGGAAAAATATATTGAAACTAGCTTACTGCGCTGAGAAAATAATACGTCAATTCCCGAAATATACCCAAAGTGTAGTACATGTAGGGCCAAACCGACAGAATGCAATATTGAAAATAACCAGACCCAAGTTGTCGGGTGCATTCCCCAAAACGGAGCAGGAGTGAGCATGACACTGACGGAGGTCTGTTGAAACGCTTGGAACTGAGAGATGATATGTGTAAATAGACGGAACTCACTTATTACCACATAGGTGCTTAGTACGCATTGAACAGTCCGCTTTCCACTATGTTTGCTGACGTTTTTTTTTTCACGGGTTCAACTCCTCGGGTGAACTACTGAAAAATGAAAAGTACCTTTCTCAGAGGAGTCTTTCTGAGCGGACTTACATAGTTGACGATGGGCTGCATGATACTCTCCTGGTGCACACCATATATATCAACGTTATTATCGACCATTGTCACCTCCTGAAGCCCAGCTTATACTTGAAGTACTAGAAGAAGAATCGTCCCGACGGGCGCGTTTCAGCCGTTACCCTTGTGGCACCTGCCGCAAGAAAAACAAACCACGAGTCATTCAGTTTTACTCAGTAGAACAAGCCGAAACACGAGTCGAACAACACCACAAATATCTCCGCGGCTTTTGATCATGACAATAGAAACAATATCCGGTCGAGCCAGGTTGAGGTTGCCGCATAGATTTGGGCCGTGCGTGTGACGCCTGTTTCGAACTCATGACTGCTTTCCGATCAGTATTATAAGGAGCACTAACCCCTGCACGAACAGCACCTGCAATAGCACTACACTTACCTATCATTCTCGCCCTAACTAACCTAACCCTAACCGTGTAATTGTCACCGCTGGAAAGGTTTAGGTAGAAACTGATACCTTGCAAGTATATTGGCGTACTTTGCACTGACGCCATACATTGTTTCAAAATCATTCCTTTCCTAGTTTGCCTAACTCTGTACTTATCCGCAGCCTAAAACTCAAACAAGATAAAATGGCTATGACCAGAGCGGACCACGTTCGCCAAACACAAATTACGTACTGTGGATGAAACGGCCACCGTGCTACTTGGTAGCCAATGGGTTGTGATGTCAGGGGCTTCGTTCTGCCTATCGAGGACATGCGTTAAGCCTACCGAATCAAGCTCCTTCGCGCCATCTCCTAGGGGACCACGGTGGAACCTTTGGATACTTACACACGTCCTGGATCTCTTTGGGCCGAGGAGAGTCGTATCCACATATCGTTCCCGGAGTTTGAGCGGAACCTTCTATCTAAATTTTGTTTCGGTCCACAAAACCTTTGTGCCGCCTTTGTAATATTTTGCGTTCGGACCACCGACCGGTACATGATTGAGCAGGCAATGGCAAATCAACCAAGCGCTTCAGCTGCATAGACCTGTTGCCGTGAGAAGGGGCCAAGAACATGTACGATAGTGAGATTCCCTAAAAACACGTGCTTGTACGTCAAGACCTGCTGCAACATTTAGAGGGTGTATTTAAAATTTCCAGTGTCTTGGTGTGTATGTCACGTGTGAACTGCTGTAAACCAACTTTCGACTGTCTTGTGTACCCCGGCCCTCACGTGTTGATCTGCTGTTTCAGTGCGCGAAATGGTACTAGCCGAAATAAATTGAAATCGAACCAGCTGTAAGTATTATCGTATCGACGACCCTGGTGGCATCCAGGGAATTCTCTGGCCAGTTGTCAATCGCGAGGGAAACAACGGAAAACGCGCTCGGTTCACGCAGCTTGCAAAGTTGAGTATCGACCGATCTGTCGATCGGTTGAACTCACAGCTGACGTGCTTTCTTAATTTGTTATGAAATCACCAAGCTCTCGAAGACGGACCCCAAGCGGTAGCTCGAGCGACCCTGTAATTAAATTCAAAGTGGAGGGCAATGGTCACTGCAGTGCTCCCCATTGTCAAGTTTCGACCTTCCGAGGGCTCAAGTAGCGCCGGAGGAGACACGAACCACGAGGGGTCATCATTTCTGTTCAGGCAGATACATGTATCGGGCTTCCTTGTAGTTTCTTTCAAGAATTCGTTGTTTTATGATCAACTACTATGCAGTACATAATATACCGGTCTTTATCGATGTACCAATAGCAAGATCCGTAGCTTGGTACTGCTGTGATATGACAATCCAGATATAACATGCCAAAAAATCCTTATCATACGTTCTTGATCATTTTTAAGGTACATTCGTGTACAAGAATCTACAAAATCCTCCAATCAAGATCCGGCTGATATTCAAGGACCGGACTTCGTTGAGATTCGGTATAATCAACACGACAGGAGGCTGTAGAGTGACGCTCGCGTTCAGTTTTGGCCTTTGTTTCCATCTTATTGGCATCGCGTGCAGGGCGAGCTTTGGGATCGAGCTCTCGTGATCGTATTGCCTCGTAGAATGTCTGAGATGGAACAAGTAGCTGTAGGATCGAAATGCGCCACTCGCTAGCCTGCCTGCAGAAAACACGAATCATAACCTCCTGTGCTTTTGGACCACTTCTGCTATTTTACAGGTGTGTGCTTGCTGTTTTTTTTATATATCAAGAGCAGCAGAAGAGGCCAAGAACATGTACGATGGTGAGATTCACCAAAAACACGTACTTGTACGTCAAGACCTGCTGCAACATTTACAGGGAGTACTCAAAATTTCCAGTGTCTTGGTGTGTATGTCACGTGTGAACTGCTGTAAACCAACTTTCGACTGTCTTGTGTACCCCGGCCCTCACGCGTCGATCTGCTGTTTCAGTGCGCGAAATGGTACGGGCCAAAATAAAATGGAAATCGAACCAGTTGTAAGTATTATCGTCTCGTCGACCCTGGTGGCATCCAGGGGAGTCTCTGGCCAGTTGTCAATCGCGAGGGAAACAATGGAAAACGCTCGCGGTTCACGCAGCTTGCAAAGTTGCAGCTTTTCCTAGTTTTTTAAAAAAAATTGTGCTACTCGTCTACAAAAGGGTATTGCAATGGCTTAAAATTGGTCGAACTCGCAAAGCACGAAAAAAGACAAAAACACTGCCAAACTGAACGTCTATTGTCTCTACTCGCGTACAGCTACAACCCATCACCCGTAACCACTGCCCGCGCAAAAAAAGCCTTACGGTATGGGTGAGGGTACAGTAGGCAACCACTACCGATTCACAACTTGTAGTCGTGAGCGCAAATTTGCGCGCGAGCAACACAAACAGTGGAATCATCGGAATTTTTGTTTCTTTTTCCCACCGAAGCTTGGTACTACGGCCACATCAGTGATCGACGAACGATTTATACCAAAGTTTCACAGCGATGCTGGTGAAAAGACTTAACTAATGCGCTAAAGAGTCCAAACGATATTCGAAACGAACTACGTTCTTGTCAGAGTAGCAAACGTATGGGGTCTAAAGACGCAACAAATGTCACAATAGGTTTATACACTCAATGCAGAGATTGTTTCAGCAGCACATATTTCATGGCAAATCAGATATTGTTCCAAAATCTCGGTCTATGTTTTCACGTTGTTGATAAGGCTTCGGCGAAACGCCTACGTGACGCGCGCCTACACCGGGTTCTTGGGAGACCCATTGCGGTCTTGCTATACTATGCACCAGTGTGTGCTCGTTAAACCTTTCCGGTCAACCAAGCGACACCACACCCAACTTCGGTACGTGTTACTTGTGCTCCGCATGTACAGCGTGTGTCACCGCATCCTGCTCGACCGAGAACTCAGCACCATCTCCGAAAGAAACGAGGTGCGTACGAGCACTAAAACGTAAAGTGTACGTACCGGGGAGGACCGGGGAGCAAGTGGAACAATCAAACTTATGCCTCACCCTAAGTTAAATATCTCCCAAAGATCAAAACGGATAGATGGACGAGGAAACAGAAACGCATGAACGAGCAACAACAGAACTAGGAATAGAAATGATAAAGGAATTAAGCAACAGCTGAAAAAACACATAAACAGGATGACGAAGGAAGCGAATCGTAATATGCAAGGAGATACGAAACAGCACGGAAACGAAGAGCCAACAAGAGTATTGAGAGACGCGCTGGCGTCGTGGTCGTTTGCTTTCATTTCCCACGTCGCACCCCGGCATTGAAAAATCTCAAGAGAAAAGCTAAATCTATATTTGTACTAGAGAGAAAAAACTCCGCGCTCATTCGTGTCCGCCCATCAGAACTCAGCAAACCCATAGACGTTCATAAAAAAAATTCTGATGCGCTCGACGAAGGTTACTCAAGGAAGATGTCTAAAATACTATGTCTTGCATACTAGATGTAATGTACATTATATTAAGAACCTGCTAAATACAATGCCTATTTTGCGTTAATCGGAACGACATACATCACCATTGGCTACCTCACCTTCCGCGTTGTTGTTGCTAAATGTGGTCTTGCCGCCAACTCGGATAGTTGACTTATGGGCACAGATGGCACCTGCCGGTGGTTGATAAGGTTTGGTGAACAGCCAAATTTGAACACGACAACATGATGACGGGTGAGGAATAGTTCAAGCTCGTCGCCCTGCATTTGGCAGGCGCTGGAACCCCAGGCTGCATTCTGGAGATATGGCCAATGTTGTGACACGGTCTACGGATTGACGTTGTGGCGGCGACGGCAGCCCAAGTTGCCACCAAAGCTTCAAGTGCAAATTGACCTAATTTTTTAGTATTCTCGACAATTTTGTCTCTCTGCGCTCCCGACGCTATTCGTCTCTGCTTTTCGCTGCTTCGTCCGTGCACAGCATTTGTTTTTTTTGTTTCAGCCTTTCTAATCTTCCTGCATCACTTTTGGTATTACCTATTTTTCAGTATCGATGTTTTTAGTGTCTTTAGCCTCTTATTTCCTGGTCTGGCTTGGTTCGTTGTGTTTTTGTACCGGATACAGTCGGGTTTCGTTTTCTGCTGCACCATTTGTGACCATCTAATCTCGTTACATCTATCATACGTGTTCAGGACCAACACTGGGTGTACTGATGTAGTCGGCGGTATAAAATATTTGTGTGAGCACAACACACACACCTGTTCAGCTGTCGAGTACGGAATATCTCGCTCGATGCAAATAGATGCACTCCCAAAGCCATAACTCGTAACCGACTGTGTTGGACACACTGCAATCGATTCCTGTCGGCTAATATACAAACCATAGGCGGCTCTAACAAGATCAAACACCAGTCTGCGTGATTTGACCGATTGCCACAGAATTGTTCCCGACAGACGAAAGGGGGCAGACCAAACGAACGCAGCGAACCAGTGAATGTGTTGTCAGCAGCAAGTTTACCGCATGTCACAGTTAGTTGTACCCAATATTACCTATAGGGGTAAGTCAACTACCCGTTGCCAATTAGAATTGTGCAACGTAGACCTGGGATTATCAAACGCACACATGTACGTCATCATCAGCAAGAGTGGCCATCAAGTCAAGTAAAGCCAGTTTTCGATCAGGGCAACATTGAGCTCTTAACAGAGGCATTCACAAGCTTCCGCCGTCAGAAGAGTCGTAGTTCAACACAGACGCTACCAAGCACATGTCGGAGACGCGCTTGTGACATATTTACCCCTACTACCCACGGCTGCCTAGAAACAGTGTTGATCTTTAAACAATGGTTCGAATACGAGGATGTCCTTCCCACGGCAGACGAAGGAGATGTCGGATCTGCATTTCAAGTGGCGCATATACCACCCTGTCTCTGTCAGCCAAGTATGGCACGTGGAGTGATCTGCTTAATTTCAGAAGCGGGATACCGGACTACAGCAACTGAAACAGCCACGAGGAGCGAGGAGCGACCAGGTGGAATAAATGTTCGAATAACTCGGTGCAGCACGGGTACTACAAGGATGGACAGTGTACTGTTTTGATAGTGCGATGGAGGCGTCTAAACTGGAAGATTGACCGCCCCCCCGGTTGGCGTTTGTTGAGCGTGTAAGGCTTTCCTTTCTTATGTTCATCCAGCGGTATTGTACTCGATACCATCTATTGCCTCGTCGCAAATTGAGGGGGCCAATTCCGAATCAAATAATAATGCATGTTTTCACTTATTTTTTTGTTTTTTTTTAAAGTAGGCATCCAATATCTTATTATCGCTCCCAGCCCCATCCTCTCCGAGATTACTCACCGCCTTGATAATATGCCAAATTGTCCGCGAACGAAGTGTTGCCGTCTATATTCAACACTGAAGCATCCACATATATTGCACCTGCGCGTGGGCGACGAAAATTCGTGCATTTTGTATTCAAACTAGAAACCGTGTGTATATCCTTTTCTCGTTCCGCGTGTTTGAGCAAACTTGGTCGGGTGTTTTCAGTTATGGCAACGATACTGCAAAAGGTCGGGACGGGCAGCAAGCGTGAGGAGAAAGGGGATGTGAAACACCCACTGGAGCGAGTACTTTCAATTATTGCGCACCCACTTACTGGCAAGCGGCTCTGTGGACACAAACTATGCCAAATACCGCGAGCGTACTGACAGACGCCTTTCACTACCACAGAGCTGGGGGTGGGCACGCGTATTTGCCTGAGGGTATATAAACTAGGCACGAACTGGTGAGTGATCAAAATGGCATCAAATAGACTGGAAAGCTTCTGGGCTTCTTCGATGTGTCGCTGAAGTATCAGTTGTGTGAGCCCCACATATTTTGAACGTCATGTTGGAGACATTAAACGTGTCAAGTATGTCCTTCGCAAGATTTGCCCTAGGAAATAAAGCATGCGTGTTCCCTATGGCTCCCAGTGTGTGCACATGTTTGTGTTGATTGGGGTGCGGGTTACGAAACTATCAGCGCTAAAATGTGAACGATACATGGCTCGGCAATACTTGAGTCTCATGGGTTTCCAAGACCGCTTGAAAGCAGTCATTTCGTGAAGATACAGTGGTTAGCCACCACAACTGATTGGTAGTACTTGGATAAGACGCAGGTAACGGGTTTGACTATTTCGCCAACTCGTCCCGTATGACTTTGGACTTAGCTAACACACGAGCCGCATTGTAGTATGCCCAATAAGTGATTCTTGTTCCAGGCACGCTCGCTAGGTGTTGTGGTTTCCGCAACGGCCAGCAGGTACTTGAACAACGTCGCTGTTTGAGCACAACCGCGAGTACATTTTGTGTTGTTGCTAGTGTTGCCATTAGTGGCAACGCTTGAAACATGAAAACTCAATTCGCAGGGACGCACAGTAAAACTACAACTCGGTTTTGAATATGGAAGACCGGGTGGGAGCACTCCTGTTAAACGTTTTGACCAAGCTGGGGGAAAACATAGGAAGGGTGAACCAACCAAATAGAAAGATGGTTAAGGTAAGGTGGTAAACGTTTCCTTGGAATAAGGGGTTAACAGACAAGCAACATGCCGTGTTGTAGCGATCAAACCTTTTAGGTGTATCCGTACACTACGGTTACGGCTCAACATAGTTTGTTTCTACTGTGTGTTCGAGAGTTCATCATCCCCACAAGACAATTTTAACGTAGGTGTTGTCCGAGCGGAGATTCTCCGTCACCGTCCAGTATTTGTGGAGCTATTGGCCACAATACCAAATACCCATCGAATCGCACACAAGGTGCGCAACTAAGGCAGATCCCGTCCACGGTTTGGTCAGGTTCAAGAGTGTGTAGATTGCAGATATCCGGACGATGAACACAGGACATTTCAATGCTCGGGTAGGCACGTTAAACACTTGTACCTGACAAGAGTTGATGCCGAGTGCCCAACAAACCTGTTCATAAGTCCTAGAGCAGGTGCCGGAGCTCTTACCTAAAGTTGGTAAGGCTTCGGTAACGTATGAGGTCGCTTTGACGTCGTACCCACTGTGTCCGTGTTGTTTTCCCGATAGCCGACTACGTTAATGCGGCGTACCACAAATTAGGTGAACGTTACGAGCTGGGCCAGCCATGAAGCGCTCGATCAATCATAGAGCGACTGCCAATTAGGACTTGAAATTTGTAGGCACTAACCCTTAAATCCCAGTGCATGTGGAAAATATTAACTAATAACACAACATATATATCATTTTAAGAATTGGATTCCAGAGTCATCCTCCAAAACGCGAAAACACCCAATTTTTACACAAAAATCTGTGATGAATGGTCGTTCCCGATCAAGGCGAAATTTGGGGAAGACGTTACTGGAGATTCAAGGAAAACATCTAAAGTCAGTTCATTGCCCCATTCGTTGCTGTTATGGGGTCACCTCCTGATCTGTAGGGGGTAAAAGATCGATCGATTTCCCGGCCCAGGGTAATCCTCTTATCAACACTCTACCCCCCTCTGAACGGCGGGATATTTGAGGCGTCGGAACCGTATACGCCTGTTCGCTAATCTACTCGCTCAATTTCAATATCTGGGGAACCAGGGAGATGTGTTTGTAGAGACGCACGCGCATACGCTTCTATAAACAAAACGCTCGAAGTGAGGTTCGAACCCTGGACGTGAAATATCAGGTTGTTTCCCACTGAGCTATGGGGTCAAGGATCTGTCGATAGTCCTGCCGACGACACTAAATTTGATGGTAGTATCTACTACCGAGCTATAGGGGGTGAAAGATCGATCGATTACCCAATCCGGGGTGATCATTATAACGCTGCCCATCACGAGATACTACCAAACACAAAATTCAGTACCTTGATCAAGTGTTACAAGAAATATCGCATTTACTGCGATGCATCGCTCAGTTTTTTTAATTTCGATCTGAAATTTTAACATCGTATTTATTTTGTGACGCCGGCGCAAAATTATGCCGTTCCTATCTTCTTGATTTTTCGTTTTTTTCTTAAAGGCGTTCAAGTCTTGTTTCTATTTTGTTTTTTTTTGCGGTCAAATCTCACGAACAATAAACATATCAAAAACCCGGAAAGACACGTCTCGGATGGTACATGGACAACACCGTGTCAAAGTTTCTTCAAGTCCAACTGCGTAAAATTGGGCCCTGCATGGCCGACCTCTTGAATCGACAGGGTCTTGGCTGGCCCAGCTCATACGATGTGTATGAGGTTCCAAAAATGGGTCAGATATAGGAGCAACACCCAACATGACGAAGGTGAAAGATGGGAGAGAATTGCAAGCCAAACCATGACTTCGGTGACGTAATAATGACGAGTCGCACGCATATCCGGAGAGTTTCTGAAGAACATTGTTGATACCTTGGTAAAGTTTGGGCGGCGTACCTATCGGAACAAAAAAACACCGCAAAAATACTGGAGAGGTACTTATGTTGCCTACCGGCATATCTTCGGTAGGTATCAACGTTCCTACGTAACGTGGTTACGTGTCGGGTACTGGTACGCACTTGGGTGTTTTACTTGGGTATACACAACTATGTACCATTCAGCAGTATAACTCCACTTTTCTGCTGTCGAGCAGCGGCGACGACAGCAAAGCGTGAAACAAACAACATACATAATCATGTATTGCTCTTGTTGCACGTTTTCTGATTCGAGAATAAACGAGAGTAGAACGGCTGCAGTGGGGATGAGACCCCATTCCCACTACCCCCAGTAGTGATTGCTGGAGTGAATTCCATGTACCTCGATGGATGAAGCACATTCAAAAAAGTAGTTTCGACGGCGTGGCAGAGAGTTATATGTAAAGGCATATCGCCAAATAAACAAGAGACAAAGCGTAACCTGCAACTTGAACATGGTAACCCTACCCCAATATTATGGTCGTGAGCTTGAGCGAGTACCTTTGACTCGCCTAGGAAATATAAATTGAAGATTATCGCCCTACCCGTTACAAGGAAAGTAGTGACGATCGCTTTAGCGCTGACACGGAGACATGCTGTCATGTTCACAATGCTGACCAGTGCAGCAACCTTGCGTTTATTCGTTTCGTTCACAGGACGTAAGCATATCCCAACAACGAAAAGTTCTGCAATGCAAGCGATGCTGGCTTTTTTTGTTGTTTTCTTTACTATGTGGGGTTGTAGATAATACCATCGTGTATCGTGTGGATACCGCACCATTGGAGCGAGTGCACGTAACTGCCGCGAAACACGTTTGCATGCTACAAACCAATGCGAAAATCTAAAAAAAAGGTATTTCCGCGCATGCACGTATTCTCGTAGTTTTCATTAGTTTAGCAGAGCATAAGGGGCTGCAGTGTTGGCTGTATTGCATTTCCACCGCATGCATCAACTTGACGGAATCTGTTGAGTACTGTTGACAGCGGTTTTCCGGGGCGACAATCGCATTGCGGTTGAGATTATCAAGCAGACACTGCTAATTGTCGCGTGCTACCAAAGCACATGTACAAGGACAAAGTATACCCAGCCGGCGCCACCACCGACCGTGATCAATTTCCTTGCTTCATTCGAAGGGATGACTTGGGGCATACAGCTGTACTCGGGGAGATGACGTAGAATACGCCAAACATGTCCACACCCAAACGCCGCGAAGAACGTACAAGCAGGTTTTATGACGACACCAAATTGATGATAACCAGGGCGGTGGCGAAGTTTGTTTGACCCAACATATGCCGGGGGTATGCGTAATGGTTCAAAACTACGCGATCGCTCACGTCTCAACAAGATGTAGGACCAACTGTGGACGGAACTAGTCTGGGTACTATTGCCTGTAGCATAACGTCTTAGCTTAGAATGGGGCTTACAGCGTACTGGCATTAGCTGCCAGCCGCGTGTGACCACTGTTGCTAGTCATGGACGAAAATACCAAGTAGTTTACTGCTTACAAAGCATCGAACAACGCGATGTTCTGCAACGCATACCAACACGCCTTGAATATAGGATGGCAACTTTATCGTTCTCACCTCCGGAAGATGTGTCGTGTATCAAAATGTCACCTCCATATAAGGAGGTCGACGATGACACGATCTCCACACTTGAACCTAACAGTAACAAAGTGCAACGGCGAGTGTTCGCAAGGCAGCAGTCGAGAAAAAAAACGTTCGACCTTTTCCACCGGATTTCAGTTACACTCAAGGGGCGATAAAGACGGTCAGTAGTTGAGTGTGCTCTGCCGAAAGAGTTTCGGAAAAGGATTACACAGTGCGTAATGTGTCCACATCTCGAACTCTGTTCACAACCGACTACATATATATTCTTAGATGGATCATTCTGCATAGTGTGGAATGTGGCGGTTGAAGCGTTACTGTTGACGTTTCAGGAAATATTTACTACCGCAGGGCGCGGCCGAGTCAGTCCTTAACGTTGAAATCATGTACAATCCGCAAAGCGTAGACACATGGAAAGCATCTAACGTTCTACGAACTGAAAGGTTGTTCCATGTTAGAGAAGAATAACTAGTGATTTCTTCCTCGTAGCTACTGCCGCATGATATGTAAAATAGGGTCAAATGTGCACGTGCCAAAATAGTACGTAGTGTCGGCTGATATCTGCTCGACATGTCGTCAACAACCTCACCGTCAACCGACGCAAGCCCGGATCACACAGCAGTACAGCATAGTCGAAAGTGCAGATCCTCCATTTGTCGCTTGTAAATGAAATCGGCCTCACGTTACTTTGGCAAATTTTGATAATTACATAACATACATAAATGTGTGGCTATCAAAAAACCAACTGATATCAAGTCACGTATACCTCAGTCGGCGAGGTTTGAGTTTGGATGCCGTCGTCATAGTTGCTGCTCTGACATATGCGACTATACATTCTGCTTTATAACCCGTGCACCACCTTTATGTCTAAGCTGCTAGAGTGAATCGACGATACGGAAGGCTCATAAACTTTCGTTTTTATGTTCGAAGTACAGTTTCTGTGAGCACATTGGCCCACTGTCGTACCAACACATGCTTGGGCTGTTCACGTCCGAACGCCCTTCGCACAACAATATCCCCCGCCTGGGAATGTGTCCCCGCTCAACAAGCTTTTCAACAAGCTGGATATGGGTATCAATGTGGTCTTCAACAAAGTAGAGTATTGCGTTGTCCTATAACTAAACCTGTCTGTTTACCCACGGCAATGCCACGGCTAAGATGGCATCTTTTTCTCTGTGCTTACCACATTACTCACACGAGGACATCAAAATCTCACAACCGGAACATGACTTCGAAGGAGAATGGTTGGTGCAACCCCAGCAGAATTTGTATGCGCTACTCTTTCAAAAAATATCTACCAATCTCAAAACAAAAACAAATATTCTTAAGGGATCGAGAACCGATAAGAGTAAATATCTGCAGTGCGTTGTAGAGAGCATTTTGCGTTATGGTTCATATTACTTGGATGAGCACGTATCAGTAGTACGTAGCTAACTTTGATAGCAGCAGCTGGCATTGTTTGGTTGATCGCGTTTGTGCGAGTACCAAGTGGCTACCGCACAAAACGGTGCTAACAAACTGGTGGAACAGGCGAACAGACCGCCATGTGGCTTGCACCTCGACAGCGGTCACTCGGTGGGCCACATATTCGTGAATTCGCGTGATTTCACGACCCCATCGCTGCACCTTGGCGAGAGAAAGTGCACATCTGAGGTTGTGCGCAACATGTTGAGCGCAGATAGCGAGCGCCAAAGCGTCACCATGGTGGGTCGCAAAGATATTGGTGTTATATTTCGCGAAGGTACGTGTTGCTCTGCGGGCAAAGTGGACACAGAGATTTTTCTGTTCCTGGGTAGTAGTATCGGTGCAGCAGCTTATATGAGCCCACACGAGCTTGGAAATCCGAAGAGGACAAGCTGTGGTCGTAACAATCCTGTACTTCAACCATGTCATGAAGCACATGCGGACGATAATTTCCGGAAACGAGAGATGATCATACTCTTTCCTTGCGCGAAAGTAGATAAATTACGATACCTTAAACCGCTGTTGGGTGATGGGTGAACCTCAAACAAACTGCTGTAGGGTAAATGGTGAAACAATACACCAGACACGTACCAGATTTTTTACTTACTATTTTGTTGCCACGTTGAGGCAAGGCGACGCTGAAATTTCACTTGAAGGACACTACAAGGGCGTAGACGTTTTCGTATACATTTCAGCAAGAACAAATTTGTCTCAAACATCTGCTGTTGGGTCAATCGTGGTAGAATATCCGTACCAGCATCACGTCTTGCAAGTTGGTTAACGAGGTCCGGCATAAGGTGTTGCCTCGTAGAACACGCGAACAGACAGAGCTGTGGGTTTGCATCTGCCCAGCGGCCGCTCGGTGGGCCATGAATTAATGGATTTTCCTGCCCACCCCCTCATTTTCTTTCGATCGCGAGGGAATGGACGCGTCACGAGGTAATATGTAATATAAGTGATATTATCGGTTGCACCTGGACAGTGGTCGCCCTCTGGGCCGGGTATTCGTGAATTCTCCGCCCACCCACATTTTTTTCTTTCCACGGTAAAGCGGGGTAGACGTTTACCGGAATATAAAAAGCTAATATTCTCGGTTATTGTGGGATAACCGAGTACATATCTACGTACTTTTTTTTTTTTTCGGTGGCAAGCGAGTATTCACACCATGGTAAACGTTTTTGTTAAAGGGGTACAATAGTGTTGCACCATTGGGTGTCTCGTCGTCCGAGGAATCGTACACTAGAATCCAGACAGGGAAGAAAGGGATATGCGTTTTTTTGCAGAGACATGTGAGTATAACACAGAGTTGGATAATCTGGTTGACTGGTGAGCCAGCTGCCCTCCCCTTCAAACCACATAACATGATAATAAACAACGCATATCGAATAATATATACAACGAATACACTGCTACGGTAGTATAAGCATCAAGCGTAACTTTCGTTCCACAGTCAAGAAGATCAACCGGTCAAAAAGCTTTGAACCTAAAAGGTGCAACCCCTACCGTGCTATAGGTCAGCCGTATCCCCATGGTCGTTCTTTCTACCGTACGCGGAACATCATTGAGGCCGTGGTTGTCAGCGCAACCATACGTCCGACGCATGTACAGGTATTTACCCCCCCCAAAAACGTGTCAGTGCTAAGAATGTCCCTTCCTTGTAGTGTCGTCTCTTTTTTGTGCATGAAATAGCCGTTAACGTCATCACCTAGATATACAGCCGATACCAAACAATGAATAGCCCTATAACACAATGGGAACGCGTCTTCGTATTTCTGAATGTTGCAGGCCAATAAAAACCAAACCCCGTACTCGATCCACCACCGATCAGGGAAGGTGTGGTATAGTTCTACACGAAGCTACCCTCTCTATATTGGTAGAAACCCTACGTTTTGCTGACCCATTATAAAACAAGGAAGACGCAATACCCCCTTGCTTAACAACTTTCCCCTCTCTCATGAGCACACTGGTGATATATTTGTTCGGTACGTTTTTCGATCCTCACTCTTATCTCCGGTGGTACGACGAACACCACATCACCTAGGGACGTGCGTCCGGAAACAGCTTGAAACTAGAAAATACTCGGCCGGGTAAATACTGTTCATCCACAACACGGCTATTATTATTTCCCATGTAGCAAAAGCTCCAGTTACCGGCGTCGGTAGCAGGATTTTTTGCCCATCGCGGAACATGTCGCTCGACAGTTAAACATTATCTAAAAACCGAAGCAGTAGGGACATCGACCGAGCGTTGCCGCCCGGGGCGTCCGCTTCGCCGCCCGGGGGGTCCGCTTCAAACAAGAGTTTTATTTTATGATTGCAATAGTCAGTGCTCCAGAGGGGCAAGAGAGCCTAAGGTGCAATCTTCGAGGTTGATAGCATGGTTTAATTAAAATAGTGGTAATACAGATTTTAGGACTCGGGTGCCTCTCCCGTGTAATGCAGCATAAGCTGAAACCCGTGTTGCGCTCACGCGTCGCCTACATGTGGCTGTCCCACAGGGTCTGCCAAAGGGCCAAAGGTGCCAATTTCGTCAATTACGCTGGAAAACCATATATCACTGTGTTTGTTCAGATATGTAGGAAACAAACAAAGGTGCATGATCTATGTTTTCAGCCGCCGGCGCCAAGTACACACCCAACCGTATCGGTTGCTTGGCGCGAAACCTCATCTTCCGTTTGTGAATATCACGCTGTCAGCTTGTTGCGCGAACAAGTAGTGAATCACAAGCCGGAGGTTGCACTATCGCAAGGGATACTTCATGCCCTACTAGCAACCGTTTTGCAGCATTGTGATCAGCCGGGGATCTTTGCTGTTATCTCCTCTGACCGGTGTGGGACTTACCATCACCAGCCGTTTTTGCTGGCAGCGATAAACCACGCTCGTCGCAGACCAAGGTCTCTCTCATGTTATCACACCCCTTGTTGACTGTATCGTTTCCTTTGTTGCCGATCCCCTTGCTACAAAACCCTCTTTACATGACAAAATTTCTAGTCTAGGTAAGGTGTTTTTACGCTCTTTCGCAGTTATTGACTACCATGATCACCTCCACCACCACCTTGGTTGGGCAGTCGGTCACAGCCGGTTGTTGAGTTAGATCTTTTGTACGAGGTGAACAACGTTACTCCGCACGAGTGGGAAGTGATCGGATCACGTAGTGCTCATGAGAAGGCACCCAAGAGACAGTTACATAGTACCCCCATTGTTGCCTCTGGTGACGCGTTAAACACCGCAACCCCCTCAACAACATGCAGGGTTCAACGTGTATTACAGTGGTGTGCGTTCTTCCGTGATATTACGTTATTCGGTATGTTCCCATCGGCAGTGCCGGCGAAAAACGTTCGCGCAAATGGTTGGTCTGGAAAATGGACATTACGTTATTTATTCTCACATCGACGTCAAGCGGGATCTTCGGGACAGACCGACCCCAAATGCCAGTCGCACTCTAGTGGTTCAATCTACCGGAGGTTGCGGCGCCCGCGATGTGCTTACGACTTGTTCATTACACGATAATCGTTGTATATCCTTCGTAAAATCCTAGACTATATGTCGTACCGTAAGCCCCATAAACGACTAACAACTGTTAATAATCAGGCTTATATATGTCAAAATAGTCTCAATCGGATGCCAACAAGGGAGCAGTGGCGATTATTTGGTTGACACGCTCGATTACGCCACAACACGGATTTAGAGGTGGCGTCCGATGCAAACGAAGTGTACCCATACCAGGTTTTAGGGTAGCTGAGATGCTACCCAGTAGTAGCCATTAGTCTATACCGATTCGCCGATGGGTGTCATTAGTCGCCTGGCGCAACTAGGCCACAGCAGCAGTACACAGTGCTACATCGGTACAACGAGTGCCGTGTGTCTAATGCCGATTCAGTAGTATGCGGCGAAACTCCGTTTAATCAATTATCTCCGGTTTACACGCGAAACAACCCCAAACAACTGCTTCGTCTTTAGCCGGGGCTTTTATGTTCGAGTATTGAGTTTTCGTTGAAGGTTGAGAGTCTTGAGACGTAAGAACACCATGATCGATCGACCGTACACATACATACTCTACTTTTCATGACCGGTAAAGGCAACAATGTATATACGTGATGATACTATGAACCCTGAATAGCAATGCACCAGTTCCAGCACCTTCGCCATTTCACACCACGTCATCATACTTGCTCACCTTCAGCTGAGTTGCGGCCAAACGAAGTGTTGCCGTCGACGTAGATAGCTGATTCATAGGCGTAAAAGGCACCTGTCGGCAGGACCATTTGCAAAACGTCGTTTCCAGATCAAACACACGATCGATCAAACGGCCCTTGGATATATATCTCGTTGTTGAGATCGCCGGTAGTTGTGTTGGTTTTTAAAACAACGGTGGAGGCTTGATGCTAAGTCTGGTTAAAAGACGTTGAGGATCCCAGGAGAGTCGCCTTTTGTTCTCAGAACGTATGCGTAGTACGTAGGGCTGCAGCACATTCTGTTTTGACGAGTGGATGACCTTCCACCAAAGGGCATGGCTTCAAATTCCACCGGTGCGATAGAATAGCTGAAGATGAGGGCCAAGGTGGCTGTCTGTAGAGGGTGGCTGTTCGTCGGGGGAAGAGGGCAATGCGCCACCTAAGCTTCTTCGCACATATGTTGCTTACTGTTTGAGGCCATATACCCTCCCTATAAACAACATTTCAAGGTAAACGAGTCCTAAAGACTGACCTCATTCGCACTACTAACGCCAGCACATTGTTTGTAGTAGTTAGAACTCGAAATGGGTTCGCAGTACACGCTCCCTGTTCACCCAAAACATTGGTCACGTCAACGCCTTGGTTTATACGTCTATATGCTGGTGCATTACCCTACCCCACCAAAGTCATGTTAGTCCAAATATAGCAGCTTGTATCATGTATGCTAATCTTGAAACAAACTTCAGTGGATAGTCGGGAACCGGTTTGCCCATGGTAGCCCGGTAGACTGTTCTAGTAGCAAAGGAGGAGACTAACAGTAGCGACGGATGAAGCTGGGTTCGAGGTTTCCACCATTTTGCGTTGTTTGGGAATATTATTGGGCACCTTGACAAATGGCACGGTATGTTTGGGACAGCCACCACTCCACATAGAAAACCGTCCCGCTCCAGCCTGGCTATTATGAGTGGGTGGTGGCGCGTGAATGCGGTCTTAGGTCAGCTAGAGGTGGATAGTTTCCGACACGAGATATATTTTGCATCCCAAGAATGTACTACCTTCAGTTTCAATCTGTCACACGAATTTGACCAGATATCCAGGGATGCGGTGTCCAATTTGCTGCATGAGACCGCCAACGGATGACACAACATATCAGCCTCCGGCCAGGCAGGTAGATAGTCGACTCTACCTGGGCATGGCGTTAACAGGGTCGAACACAAAATCGACCTTTCTATGGCGTAGGGCTAGCTACCCACGCACTGTAAACACATCGTTAAGTAATTCCCATGCATCCGTTACGCAGATGCCTCAATGGTAAGCCAGCAGGAGTATGGTATGTGTGCCAATATAAAGCAGGCAGTCTGCCCCATGGTTGATGCCAGAAACACTGTAGGACAGCAGTGGCAATCTCGCGGTTCGGTATGTGTCCTTGTTTGCGACTTCTCAAAGGGTTATGGGAATTAATTTCAACCGATCTAGTTGCAGTCGTCGGGACGGCAATCGTTGGCACAGCGGACTGAACTGCGAGACCAACCGTCGTTCACATGCAACCAAACCCTGAGCCAGTGGCTGATAACGACGGAACAGGCATTGCATTAATGTGTTTTTTCCGGTTGTACTCCAGTAAAGCGAGAAAGGCGCATTATGCGTACGGAACGGAGTTCGACCAACCGGGTACACTCTATCTGCACCAGACGTAGACCGCAAACCAGTCGTTGAAACCACAATTTTCTCTCAACTTGAACCAAAGGAAATGGATACACGTCGTTGTCTGCCCAATAGCTTGGCTACGCTCGAGGGCTCTCAATATAGAGGGTATTGGAGATGTTACTTGACAGTAGCTATCATTTTGTCGTCACTGGATACCACGGAATATCTGGTAGTATACGGTACAAGGGATCCATAATAGATCGATTTTGGGTGTGTCACCACCTGACGAACGTTGTCATAGACCGTAGTCGGGTACGGGTGTGTCATCACCTGACGAACGTTGTCATAGGCCGTAATCGGATTCGGGTGTGTCATCACCTGACGAACGTCGTCGTAGGAGGTATATGTATCTGTTATGTATCTGTTAAAGATCATCAAGATCGGAAAACAGCCAAGAGGAGCGTTTGCACGCCCACTTGTTCACTCTGTTTTTGCTCATCATCATCAGCTTGTCTGCTGAGCTTAATCACTAATCAACCTTGGCCTGGAGTCGCCAACACCATCATCTTTCTTCTATTCGAAGATTTCACGCGAGTCTGCCTAACAGCAACTCAAGCGTTTGCACCTCGATCAGTTCTGTGTCTTGACCGGTCATCGGCAAGCGAGACTAAGCGTACACCAGCTTCGAGCTGATACACGCTACTTCACACCAATCCTCAATAGAGGGCCGGTCAATAAAATATAAGAACACAGAGTGAAGAGAAAAAACGACTTATGTGTTCATCTCACAACGAATCTTGATTTTGTACGTAAGCCAGCAACGTGTACGACCGGCCAAAGAGGTAATGCTCGCAGCTGTAATCCACCGCGAACGTACGTACCATGTGAGATTAGAGGTTATCTGTACCTTCGTGCCATTTGCTCGTGAAAATGTCGTACCAATGTCTTGTTTCATCAGAGTAGGAGTCGGTTAAAAATTGAACAGACATATTTCACCTTGGGACGGTTGGGGCGTATTGTTGGCCCAAACAGGTTCTTTCATCCGGGTGTTTTGACCCGAGAAACTGTTCAACATCAATGAAAATATATATGTGCACTGTATACACTCGCTTGTGCTATGGCTACCAAACGGAATCGTTTGTAGGAGTTGCGGGTTCAATATATTTCTCAATCGCGTTTTCGGCGAGATTGTAGACTTCTATCTTGTATGGAAATCTTGAAAAAGCCAGGCCGAAAAAGACAGGCCCCAACACTCGCGCAACATAGTTTCACAGGTTTTGTAGTTTCAACGTTTTCGTCGGGACGTGGTGGCACAGAGTGCAGGAAGAGCACTCATTTATCGGAATTTTCGAGGGAGATCGACGTTGCTCCAAGACGAACACTGCCCGGCGAAAACATCGGACCGAACAATTATCTTCGGCATGTTGCCGTGTCCGCTGTGTTGAAAGCTCCGGCTATCAAACACATATTTTATTTCCGGCAAGCAGTCTACATTAACGAGTGCCGTTGCCGCAGAACCTTCACTACGTTCGAGGCGTAAAATCATAGTTGTGCTCACTTATTATTAGCACACGCGCGAACGTTTTAAGGGGGCCTTGCCTACGGACTATACTCAAATTGTGCCAGTTACATTATTCTCTATGCCATTTCTTCAACCATGCCGAACAGTAATCAACGACGGTGCTCTCGGCTGCCACGCACGATCCATGACGTGTTTCTCAAACTATACCACATGCATAAAAACAAATAGTCGAGTGTACCACAGCGATATCCAGCTCGATCATACTTGGCGCTCGGGAATCAATAGTCAAGGACGCGCTAGGTCCAATATGAAACAACATTTCCTGTTGCTGGGGTGATAGAATCAACGTTGTACGTGCCTGTTACATACTGAACGACTAAATCTGCTTTTCAATGCAAGCATAGGATGCCGTAACTGCTTATCGTTGTAGCTATACCTTACGGGGAACGTCAATACTGATATTTAGAGTGCCTTTCTATCGTGCCCAGGTGTCTCAGAAAGTGCCTACCGCGTCTGTGCCCGCATAGAATTTCGACCTGAGCGATCAATATAGTGTTTGATAATAATGCATGCACGATAGTGGAGACGTATGGTTATAGCTTAACCATGGATCTGCGTCTTGAAGGAAAAGATCTATTAATAGTGAACGTGCGACAGCAGTTTAAATATAATACCTAGTACCTGGGATGGGAATAAATAAATGAAACAAAATACCAGATAGGTTACTGTTTTAGTTGATAAAGAGGCTAGTTTTGGCGCCGCGACAACCGGACGAACCCTACGTATCAAATGAGGTTGTACGTGTTGAACGCTCACTCTACAGTTCACACACTACTTGCTGATGATTGGTAAATGTACTATAGCTCATGCAACTAATTTTATCCTTTCACGAGAGCTGAAACAAAACGGCCTTGTCATGCCGGTAGCCCAATATTTCACTCGTAGACCGCATATAACGCTGATGAACTTCAGCATCGGAACGTACCTCCGAAATGAGCCGTGTTGTCATATAGCGAGGTGGTGCCGTTCAGGTAGATTGACGAGCTCGACGCATAGACGGCACCTGTTCATTGGCATACGGAGAGACTGGTGGGTTTTACGAAGTCAAACGAGTATGGTCTGCGCACAATACAGTTAGGAAACGACAACAATGACAGTCATTGAACAGTGAATACATCGAAGAAGGCCGGCGACACATCTGTGCTGGGATTGTCGACAAAATCAACCACGTTGCATATTGAACGGATGCCAACTAATGCCGTTTCTCTAGGTCATGGAATGTGTATGTCGTGCCTGTTGTATGCAGTATGATGGCATGGCATTGCATTGCATACGTGGCAACGTAGTATCTCTGTGGCATCGCTTTGTGACCACATAACTGTATCTCTCCAGGATTGAAGAATCGGCACGGACACTGGACGTGGTGGATGTCGACGGGTAGGAAGAATACTTTAATGTGACGTAACCAACAACAGCAACAACGCGTGTTTAGCTTCTCATACAAGCATGTTTTTTTTATGCTGGAGTTTCAAAACCCCTACAAAGGCGATTTGATTTTCGTTCGTACTATTAAAAAAGAAAAATGATACCAGGTATACCAAGAAAATATACCTGATATCACGGAACGAGCTTGAAGATTCACGAGCTTTCGAACGTTTCACGTAGGAGTAACTATTTCCTTTTCCGCACCCAGTTAGAATTATGGTTGATTGAAGGTTTTTGGATAGTAAATTATGTACATCAATCATCCGGGAAGCTAAGCAAGTCGGCGCAGATTCTTCACCTGTCCAGGACGAGAGTGAATGTTTCCCCGAACGCCGACTCCCTAGGAGTTAGACCCCCGCGATGCCGAAGGCACGAAACAGGAGATTGGCTTATCACACTCATAACCCATAACGAGAACAGCCTACGTATAGAACCCTACTACACGGCACCTAATAAAACAAACGCCTCTTCTTCCATACAGCATACACATATACACCTTCATGGTCGCGAAGATCTAAATATTTCCGTGACGTGTACGCTCCCGTGGGATCGACTACGTAGTTCATTTTCCAAACGTACGTCTGTGGTTTGATTTTCTACGAAAGACCAAGCAACACTCAAAATCGCTTGGCACAAGGGCCCATTTAGGCACGCAGACAGCAATATCTCCGCAATATCTACGCGTATGTACAGCATGCGAAACAGATGTGTCACCTCACTTGTTTAACCCACCAGACTATCATAAATTCGCCCTATTCTGGAGTCCGAAGGGTTGCTCGGGGAATTCCATAAAGCTGATGGCCACAACTTTTCAAACAGAACACCGAAACGCGGACAATCATTTACAGACGTCATATATTCCACTCCTGCCGTACTCGCGTTCGGCGGTAGTCACCAGAAGACGCCTGCTTGGTAGGAAAATCAAGTGTGTGACCTGGTTACGACTAATGCCATTTCCGGCTAACATCCAGCAAGCATACCATTGGTCCAGACCTCTGGCGAAGAGGGTGTTTTTGACGCGACGAAAGGATGTCGTGCAAATGACTAAAAGGGCACAACATTAGTGCACCCCACCTTGAACTTTGTTTTCCACACTCCTCGAGATATTCGTGCTTTTCTCAACACGTACTTCTATGTTCTGTGTCACCGGTTTAATTTTGTTTTTTCTTCCAGCTCCAAGGTGAACGTGGTTCCGGTTAGGGGTGATCGTTACAAACTCGAACGCACCGCTAGAACCGTTCATACATCTAGGACAAGACTACGGTGAAGTTTGGTATTTTCGTGCTTGGGCCTAAACCGGCACCATATTCGTAAACAGACAGGAACATATCTGGGTGCATGCTTCGCGGGATCGCTCAGATTGCATTATTTCGTTGGCCTCCGGGGGTGTCTTCGACGCTGCCCTTACCATTGTGTATGTATGGCTGTGTATCGTATAGCTTGGTAGGTTGTTCTCGAGTCTACGAAAATCGTTCCTGCTTGCCTCATTTTCCACAGAGTGCACGTTGTCGTAGGATCGTTTGCCCGCAAATATATAGATTGGCGGCAAATTTGAGAGGGTGAGGTATTACAGGAGACCATAGTTAATAGGACCTCCGGTACACAAAAATGTATATATTTACCTATTTTTACTATTAATAACAATATTTGTCCTGTTTACTATCGCCCCCCGTAATAGTACATTTCGATGAACATCGATTAGCGGGGGTAAGTCTGAACCCTATGCGCGATAAAAATTAGTGCACCTACTGCGGGGGGGGAATCACCGACACCTGTGATCATGGCTTGTCCTGACGACCGCTGAGGGCTAACCTGCTACGGGCCCGGCTGAAAAGTAAAAGCAATTGTAACATGTGTATGTATATATTCGCAGTGGCCAGGATGATGAACGATAGTGCAATGGTTTTACTTACACTGGTGCGTGAGTGATTGAGGGTATTACCAGTCGCATGATCTACGGCGTATGCGTGGATAGATTATCGTGCACGGTCATGGAATTCTTGCAGACGAGCATGACGAAATGATGTTCGGGACACGACCGAGCATCGCAGTCTACATGCAACTTATATATAGAAGCCCGTTTGGATTTGGCAAGATTCACATGTTGTCCCACCTTTGCTACTATAGTAACAATCCGCACGTCAGACATATGTAGCTAATGGTAACAATTGTACCGGAAATCGATTTACAAACATGTATCAAGTACTAAACCTTTAGCGTAAAGGCTAAGCGCGCCAGAAATGGTGACGGAGACAACAGGTCACTCTCGTTATCATGGGGCGTACATGAGATATTCCAGTACCGTTCGGGTCGTCGATGTCTATATTACAGGGCACATACCTGGATGGCGTGTCTCAGGTGCAGGTCGTACACACCGCCAAGGTCTAACGTGCGACACATTTCTTGATTAGGACTGGTCGAGATGGTGATGGTTTCGTTAAAGTGTACCCAAGTTACATTCAGCACAGCTTCGATGAAGAACAATTGTTGTAAATGTTTGCCACGGGATATATGTAGGACAAAGCACAGAGATACGGATCACGTTTTTCACTCGAACACGGTAGTGCCTCCCGTATGATTTTCTTGAAGCTGCCGACAAGGCATCACTGCAACAAAGAAAACCTCGATTACGAACGCACAAGTCTCATTACAGTGTCTGCTGACGGCTACTCGTACGGGGGTACCACCCAGCATACTGGTTGAGTACACTCGGAATATTGACACACTCCGGGAAACTATCGTAGGCATGAGGATGCCAGTGCGCACCCTAAATGTTAAGCATAGTTCAGTTGTCTAGGACTGCTCACGGCAAATTGTACTCATGGGCGAAGTTCTGATACCACTGACAGCCTGCTATACTACAGTAGTACTACATATCGTCACTTCTGTAGGAACGGGTGGTATTTATTACATACGCCTCTTCGGTATTCCCGTCATACGCAGTCCTGACTGGCCACCAAAATCGAAGAATCCGGAGTGTCTTAACACGTAAATTAATTCCATGTATGTTCTAGCATGTGCAGTCCTTGCTTTCAGGAGTTTGATTTTCAATTCCTGCTATTTTAGAACACAGGTGTAATACTCAACAATTTAGAAACTTCCGAGAAATACAGACTAAGATACGGAGTCGTTCTGTCACGATTTGCGAATAAAAAGGATAAGTATCAGGAAAGCAAAGTTCACATATCTGGAAAAACTAAGATAGCACAACATACATAAATTGCGCGAGAAACCAAACCTGGACAGTCTGGAAATTCTGATAAACACTTTGTGCGAAAATAACGCCCGGCAACACTGTACTTTCCTCGTATTCCCGGGTCCGGTTTTCAATAGAAAATGACCCCTTAACATTATTGCGACGGGGTCGGTCCCAAACCATTTACTGGTATAATATTCTCCTGCATCGTTTGATTTTTGTTTTCTTGCAAAGGTACGTATCCTTTTAGTCGCAGTGTTGCTGACCTTACATCTCCCCCAAGCGCAGTATTGCTGCCACGGCTACATATGTACGCATCCGATCCCCGGCAAGTGAGGTTTGCACCCAACAACGTCAAGTATCCCCTCATCACTATGCTGTTGGAACATGTTTCCCGAGATCTCGCAAGCGTTTTGTTCGTGGTTTGTATTGACGTACTGGATACATTTTGGATACGTTTTCGCCTATTGTGACCTAAAATATGCTAAAACAACAAACTCCAATTATTTTTCCATATCTGGCGTATGGTTTAACTTGTCCACTGCATCCTTATCCGGCCCACTGTCTCGAGAGCGCTATTCAGAATGGCCCTCATATGTCGTCGACTACATAAACTGCAAAATGACTCGTTGATCTATTGCTGTATCAAAACTTCTAATTTGTAGACCCAGCGCCCTTGCGGCGATGGGCCGGCACCCACACATACAGTGCTATCTACAGGCTGGCTGATGCTCACCACCCCAAACTTATTGCGCTTCCAACATCCACGTCGGTTTTTGAACAAAGAAGTTTGGCCCAAGTGGTCCATAAACCCCTGAAAACTCCTTCTACCGAATGGATTGCTTTATGCTGCGCAAAATGGTTTATACTCGCCTTGAGTGATATTGGAAGTGTTGCGTAAGATATCCAAATATTCAGGCGATAAAATATGCCTAAGTACACCTTTCATCAGAGGCATGGAAGGGGCACCTAGAAAACCCGTGAAAACAATCGTGATTTCAATCTCCAAACTCCGTTGTGAAGACATCCACGTTTGTGCTTTCAAACCTGCTTAAAACAAAGCATTATCTCATAATCACTTTGCTTTAGTGATAAATCCACATAGAGCGATACATCTGACTTGGTTATGATGCAACGCATTCAGCTTATCAAACGTTTTACAAAGGGTCAAGCAGGCATGCAAGCACCTGAAACTGGATCTTTCTGAAAGACCAACACAGGCCTGGTTTCTTCTCTACGATCACCCCTGACTCCTATTGGCAATGTTGAAGGCCTACAGTTGGTCGATGAACGGTCTCGCCGATGGCGTCGGCCCTGGGCCCTCAACAAAATACGGGCTATTGCATGCGTCATTTGAGGCAGGCAAAGTTTGGATATTCTGCTTGAAGCAGCGCCCAACTTCAAGCAATACAGCCCCACTGATATGCGTTCGGGATTGACTTTTACCCTCTATGTATCAGAAACTAATGGAGGCGCCTCACCTCCGTTTGAAGCATTATTGCTTGTGAAGGTGCAATCGAATACGATCAAGGCGCTCGAAGAAAAAAAACGGCGATCGCTCCTCCGTTTTCGGCGTTCCCATCAGCGAGCACCATATTGTCAAGGCGGAGCGTGGACACGTTCGAAACCGAGAATATATTAGTGCTGCTTGTAGCATTGATGACAGCACCAGCGAAGTTGTCGTCGCCGAAAGCGTCATAAACGGTAGCAGAGCCAACCCCAGTAACAGTAACGTTCTTCTTATCGGAGACCTCAATGACCTCATCAATTGCCAGGCTGCCATGCCAAGCAATGCTGAAAGTCCCATGGCCCACGCAAGAAAGTGCGTCAGTCAGTGTTTGTACGTCGGCGGTCGAGTTGACGTGTAATTCGACCGTATGCGAAGGGCATGGGTCTGAATCGGCTCCAGACATGAAGCACGTGATCAACCCCAACGCCAACATGGCCATAGCCTTGAATTCCATGCTGTAAAGACAACGTACAGACAAAGCAAGGCCGTCGTTGTTAGATCTTGCATCGCAGTATTCGAGGTCCGTTCGTCCGGTGGGCCAGTGCATTTTATCGTTCCAACATGATTGTGTTCGTACCGGGTCAGAGCGGTGTGAGCAGGCGGGACTAAACGAAATGATACAATATGTCGTTGTTCGCAGGGTTGGAGCGGCGAGCAAGGTGATTCATACTATTGCTTCTGATAACAGCAGTTGTGAGCAAGTCGAAACGTCGCAACTTTAGGACGCACCAACGACACCTTCGATAGGGATAAACAATGGGACTGTTGGCCTCCTCCCCTGTCGAATGTTGGAACGCGAAATCAAAGCGACTACAGGCTATTAAGTTTTTGTTGGATTTCGCGTGTGGCACACGACACATGCTGCTTGTGTATATATCAACAACAAAATACCAAAATTCGGGTTCGTTCAGGATTTCCAGACGTGTGTGTGTTTTCGTATTCACCTCTAATTTTCGTTCACCTTGCGAGCGTCTAGTAAAGAGATTTTTCCCCACACCAGGTTTGAAGCGATACCCATGCCGACGTGCGTGACTGCAAGACGTTCGTCTTGCGGGCGTCTAGTCAAACCCTATTTCCCTACACCAGTTACAAAGGGATACCCATGCGAACGTGCGTGACTGCAAGACCACTTCGCGAATTCATGAATACGCTCATCGTGTTCACGTATTGTTACAGTTGCCTTGTTGGCCACTGTAACCAACATGGCGAGACCGATAACGGTCTTGAAACGCTATCGCTTCCGCCCCTGTATTTCGCTCGTGTCCGGGACCTCCCGCTTCGGTCACGGTTTCGTCTATGGTTTAGGGTATTTCGCCCAGACCCATGTCTCCTCCTTATCGTCGCCTTCACTACCAGTGATACCTTCTCCAACAACACTACTATCGCTGTCCCCATCGACCATTGTCGAACCCGCGTCTAATGCCCTTCTCCTGTCACAACTGTCCGCACTCCGATTAGTCTGCTTCTCCTCCTTAGTTCTTGCTGGACCATGAATACTTTTACTGTTCTCTTCGATACGTTAGGGCAATCGCTTTTTGTCAGCCTCCAACTCCAGCTCTTGACGTCAGAAGGAGTGACGCGTGGCCCCGGGCTTCATTTTTTTCGCTTGTTTTCAGTTCTCTCGAGATTTTGTTGTCAGGGGGGTGGGGGTAGGGCGTTTCACAGAGCAGGACACTTGATGTCGGTGAAAGTTTTCCTTCTCATTATGCGTCTGGTATACCTCGAAATAGCAAGTAATTCAGCCCTTTGTCAATTCGACGTAGCAGGGGACAAGTGCTCAAAGTTTGGGGCGATCATGAAGACTACCTTCGAGACGAATCTGCTTTTGTTCGATATGCTGAACAGTTTTTTACGGCAAATGCACAAGCAAAAAAAAGCAGAGGCAATCCCAGGAGCGGGTGTCCACACACTCCACAGGTCTAGGCAGACCGAAAAACTACAGAGGGTCGATTTGGGCTACGTATCAGCCAGGGGGAAGGTAGCGGACACCTTCCTGCCCGGAGTGAAGATGTGGTGAGAACGAACATCAAAACTAAACGGAGCGGCGTGCTATAAGGCACTCCACCGGATGGAGTATTGAGAGGTTCCTCAGGGTGGGGTCGGCAGATGTTACGATAGAAATAGGTGACGAACAAACTAACATGCTTCCTACAAGAAATAAACGAGCAAAAGGACGAATAGAGACTCCGCTGTCCCACCCCAAGGGCACGAATTGCCATTACATTGGCATACTCTTTATATCAACCGTGTTCAGGGGAGGAAATCAGGAGATCGTCCACATGAAGATTTATGTGCTCGTAGGAATAATATTTGTTTTTAACCGTGGGAGAAACTACCGGGCGGGCGCGATTGTTTCACTACTTTGGGGTTGATTCGCCAATGCCGCGGAGGCATGTCTGATACTGTCTTTCCACTCTTCTACCACGCCCTATATGAGGAAAACTGTCGAGAAAATAGAAGCGGATTACTCTATCGGTTTGGTGAGCCGAACGACGATTTGCACTATTTCCAAGTTGTTTGGCCCAAGCTAACCCAAACCGGTGTAACAATGACTTTTCAGATTGTTCGCGTACACTCAGAAATATTGACGCAACAGCCGAACATTACGGTTTGGAGCAGTTTTGGTTCTGTACGAAGTATCTTCAAGCCCATCAAAAAAAGAGTCACAGATTTCCGGAGGAGTCCCGTTCGCATCAAAGAGGGCACATATTCTCATACTTCTGTCTGTGGACCTTCGGTAACGTCCCTTGATAATTTCGCTGAGAGATATTAAATTGTCTTATTTTATTTGTAGAAACGTCTGGAATGGTTCCTGAGTGGTGTTTATGCTGAAACATGAGTGACCACGCACACTACACGCGAACTGTCCAATGTATTGCTGCTGCAGTGCTCGTAGGTTCGTCATGTGCTGTCAAGCTCACTACCGAGAAATAAACACTACCTTGGGATATTCATGCTGTCTCCCTTTGTATCACGTCCACCTGTGAGCGAAGAGTCCGCAAAAAGGAGAAAACAAGTGACAACGAAGCACGGAGCAGAGGCATGTACGAGACCGAGCACGTGCCTTTACGAGCCGGCCACTGCACCTTCTATTAGATACCGCACTTCGTTGTCAGTACCGCGATGTACGAACACCTTACAAGATCTCAAACTATTTTCACAACATATATTGAAGCAACATTCCTTAAAAACCTATGAATACTCGTATCATATGTATGTGAGACGCCAAAACAACCTACATAATCATCAATATAGAGAGAATGTGGCAGAGTACGCAACGCAAGACAGACAACGCAACGGGGTAGGCAATACCTCCCTTAAGAAATAAGTCCGTCCACCTCTTGGGTGTTGACGTTTCCGTTCTGTTTACTGTAGGGCGGTTGCTATGGTGTGGAGGGCGTGGCCGGGGTTACAAGCATGCGGAATTTGTCGTTCTTGTTCGGCTGAATCGAATGCTTGACGTATATCAGAATACGGATATCCGCGATCAAATGAAGCCGATATTTGCCGGTCGAAGACTGTTGTGAACGCCGGGTTCGCTTCGGGAACTAACCCTGTCCTAACCATAAATGCCCCTACCGTAGTTTTGGACCCTTTCGCAAAACGATCGAGCTCAGTATGTCGGATGGCGTCAAAAATAGGCTCGACAACTTGGTACGAAAAAATTGGATGCGCGTAAAAAGGGGACATTTACGCCGAGGACAGAGCGGAGCATTCGACCTCTAAAACAGATGCGGCCACCTCCTTCGAAGAGTATCGTTTCGATATGCATCCAAGACGATGGAAGCCGGACAATAGAGGCCGGCCCATGTCTTTCATGGTTCATAAACATACATATATCTATTGCTCATGCGGCACCCGTAAACTATCAGAATCAACCTGAATAGCCATGACAGTGTCTTTGAATGCAGGCTGGCATACCTTGACCCCACCAGTACCCTGGCGGTGCGTGCTATTTTGCCAGAGACACAGTTGTTTGTGTTAAAGATATACCCGGGTACAATCCTCCGGGAAGAAACGAAGCAGGATCATTCTGATAAGCAAATGTAATATGTGTGCCACACTTCGGACTGCTTTAGGACTTCACTCCTCTTTCAGGACACATTGTTTGTGCTAATAGCTGAATTAGGGCTAAAATATTCGTTTCTGTACAGTGCAGTACGAAACCAGTTAATTCCGTCTATCATTGTGAGAAACATTATTATAGGGATCGAGGAACTGGGTTGTATTGACAAAACGCTACCGAATTTATACATGACTGGACAATAAGGAATACGCAGGCACCACTAGTTGTAGTGGGCCTCGAGGTCCTATTGCTGAAAATCCTAGTAAGAGGGCTTCCCGAAGGTATGAGGGACGACCCTCGAACACATTCTAAGCTTTTCGCCCATAATCCCGGAGCACGTCTCCGTTTCTACATCTCTTCCGTTATTATTGGCGCAGCTGATCAAGAGCAGTGTTCTTCAAAACGTTCGTGTGTCAGCACTGGGGCCAAACAGGGATATTAGCTGTTTTGCTGTCAGAACGTCGTCATCAAGTCCCAAGACTGGCCATCGACCGCCCGTCCAGCCACGACTCTTTACGAAGAAGGCAAATCTTCTATTTGTTTTCCTTGGGCAGGGGCGGCTTCCGGTCGCGCCGACCGCGGCGGCCGCCGGCGGTTCGGTTTGCTGCTGTGTTTTGTCTCGTGTGCTCATTGGATGGTCGGCGCTCATCTCTATAACCCATGCGGCAATATTACATCGCAGTAGTGTTTATTATGGATCATGTACGTGATCGATTTCTCTGGCCTGAGATGGGACATGACTGCACTACTGTTACACATCGTCATACATCGAGGTATATGAATAATACCTAGCAATACTGTTTTGAAAGTAGTTATACAGGTACGTGTGTGTATCCATACCCTTGTACGAGTTTTCTGGGAATGGTTGTTTTCGTGTAAGTACGCATGCACTACGGTCATTCCGTATGATTTGAACTCAGTGGCATGATATTGTTTTCAATGCCAGACCCTAACGCATCCTGGGCGGGGGTGGGGCACGGTTGGGGGAAGAACGAAGGGGTGGCAACCAGGGATGTAACAAGTGGTCCAGTGTCTGTTTCGCGTAGCGCAACACGCCTGCGGCGCGTGTCGCGCGAAAACAAAATGCGATATATTCGCGAATATATGCCCGAAAACCAAGCAACAAAGTGCGTTTAAACGCCTCCCGAACCTTGAAACGTGGTGTATCGGCAACAGAACCTAAAACGATTATGTTCGGCTATAAAAAAGGGCAAAAAAAAGGCATGTGGCGAATTCAAAAAGGGGGCCCAATTTGCTTCCGCCAAATGCGAATTAAAAAAAGTGTGCCAAAATGTTTTTGCCTACGCCGAACACAAAAGGCCGTTACCAAATAGTTGCGCGCGCAAGTCGGGTATTGCGCTCTGCGCCTGTAGCGGAAAACGGCCATTTCGACCACAATGTTGCGGCAGCGCAACAGCGCAACATGTAATTTCATCCTTGGTAGCAACGTATTTGACGAAGAAGACGGCATACAGGGGCACAACGTACCGGACGCGAGATCGACTGTCTATGCTGCTCAATCCACAAAGTTCTGTGTGTGTTCATATGAAGTCGTGTTTACCACCCGTGGACGTCCAGCACAACCAGTGTCCGTGCCGATTCTCCAACTCCTAAAGAGAAAAGCTCTGTGGACACCAAACGTGGGCAGTGTTACGACATTCACATTGTTGTGCTGTAATAAGTGTAGACAATGCAACTCTATGTCATCCTACTGGATACTACAGGCACGATATACACAAGCAATGATAGCGAAAAAACCTCAAACACAATCGGAAGAGAAAACATCATAATTAAAACATACACTTATCGGTTCCTCCCGCAGAGGATGTGGCCGAAACTATAGAACGAATAAATAAAGCAATATCACTACATTTGAAAAACGGGAAGACTTAGAACGAACGTAAACAACACGAAAACCAGGGAACAAAAACGCAACGATCACAGACGCGGCAGCCGCAGCAACGTGTGGTACGAGTAGAATACTAGTGAAGACACGTTCTATCTACTAGTCGGTCTCGTATGTTGCTACCATGTCAGTCATCTCCGTCCTTTCGTAAACTATGCCACACCCCCAGAGAGGACGCACCAGAAAATGTAAACAAAGGAGGGTCGTCATCCATCCACGCATGAAGACAGGTGTCCTAAAGAGAAAATATATAAAATGTTACATAACGAACACCGGGAAGGATCAAAGCGCAAAATAGAAAAAGAAAAGCAAGACCACGTCCGAACTAGCTGCGGCAGTTGACGGCACGACTAGCATAGATCTGACCCACTTACAGCTGATAGTCGGTCTGGTGCCTTACTACCCTGACTGCCGTCTCTTTCATCTGTTAACCGCGGTTTCTAATCTACTCTTCTTGTTGACCCCCTCACCACATCCCCTTAGTCAGGTTTCCGTCCACTCCTACTGTTGCCCCCCCCTTCTCCAGTATCTTGGGTACTACCCACGGGGGATGCGCGGCGCTGCCTTCTCAGCCGTGCCTCATCTTCGTGCCAGCTCACCCGGAACTATTTAGCTACTTCAAGGATCCCCCCGGTAACACATTCCAGCAATTTCTTGCTGCAGGAACACAGCCTGGACGCAAGTCCGAACACGAAGGGGGAGTGTTCCTTTGATCGTTTGTTGGTGCGGAACGTCTTAGTGTGTTCGGCTAGCCATTGTTTGCAAGTTTCAAAAAGGTCCGCCAGGTGTCGGGGTCTATCCGCCCGCCATCGTCCCGAACATTACCTGACCTTGCAATTGCTCCGTTCTTTGCCGTGCCACGCCCCCCGCTTAAAAACAAGCAGTCGTTTACTTTAGGGATGTTCGGTGAATTGCGTTCGCAACGTGTCATCTTGAGGGCCGTCGTGAAACCCTGACACTGTGGCTTTGACCGTTCGACCGTGTACATCTCGAGTTTTCGTTGGAACAAAACAGTGTTTGGAGCCCTTCAACGAAATCACGTAATCGTCGGTATATGTGTCCGTGTCGTATGTTTGTGGCTGCAGAGCGCGGATCTCTCTAAGTTTGAGAAATCTGCGCGAACACTGGTTGGGTTGGTCGTCGGCAAACAGCAAGGACGTTTTGATCTGAAGAACGCACACACACTCTGAAAACGACGGACACCGCACATAGACACGGCCTAACGCATGATACCAATCCGATCGATTGCTGCTAAAACGAGATGTTGCGAGTTAGCGGATGTTTTTTTCCATAATAAATCAACAGCTCACGCAGAGTGGAAGCGTTGGTAGGCGCAAATAGATGCGAGTCACCGAAGGAAGAATGGGCTAGATTCTTCTCGCGATAAACGTACGAGGCAAAAATCGTAGTGGGGAGAAGGGCATAGAGTACCCTATCCTTGAGAAGCGACTGGGGAGGAGAGCCAGGGCAAAAAGTCGAAGTTGCAAAGTGGGATAAAAGAGAAACAATCCACCGAAAGAGAGAAAAGCGAGAGCAAATAAAAGCATTAAAAAAAGAAATATTCATAGAGGAACCACGTATCTTGCCCTTCAGAGATGTGGCAGATAGAACAAAACACATGCAATATACGGCGTGAGACAAAATCAAGGGTATGTCGTCCACTTAAAAAACAAAATACACACACTACACCATGGGTGCGGAACACACGCCATGAGCTCCGGCATTGACCAGCCACCCATCGTGCATGGTTGTGGCTTGACGCTGGCCAAGGAGCACCTGAATTGTTCAACTTTCTCTTAAACATGTTCAACAGGTTTTGCCGGATTTCAAGAAACTATCAGGAGTTGTTCGACCATTAAAATACACCGACTGTTGTTCCTGCCTGTATGCGGTCTGCGGTTCACTCGGGGATGAACTTGCTATTGAATAGAAGACGGAAGCACTTGGGGGCATACACAATTTGAAACGTGTTGGTCCAGATGGATGGTCGGCCGAACGCCGAAATCTCTTCCATCCTGCATTCGCCCATTGCTTTCACAACATCCTTGTGAAGTTTTGAGTAGGACAAAGTCTCACTAGGCAAAATAATTTTACGATCATCACGGTCCTTTACAAAAAAAGGACCGATCTGATTTCAACAACTACAGAGGAATTTCGCTTGCTGCCTACGCAGGCAAAGTGTTGTAAAAGATCGTCGCGTTCCGTCTCAACAACTGCTGCGAGGCCAAGAAAATACTTCCAGACGAAACGTGGGGCTTCGACCCCGCACGAACAACGATCGATGTGCTGTTGGTAGTGTGTCGATATGCAAAACCTCGGACAACCAAGGAAATCCTACCTGTACGTCTGCCTCGCCGATATGGAGAAACCGTGCGACTCTTGCAACGTAGAGGTTGTGTGGGAGGTGCGCACGCGCTGTGGCGTACGAACCAAGATGCGCTCAATCATCCGCGATTTTCATCGGCGGAATGCGGGTTCACGTGCGTGACCGCAAGCACTGCAGTAGTAATGCTTTGATGTCATGCAGGTGATGCGGAAAGGCTGCGTGCTACCCCCTTTACTCATGAAAGTGTTCTTCGCTGCTGCATTACACGTCTCACTGGCACGCTTGGGCAAAACCGAAGCCTAACCCTAAGGAATTTGGTTCATAGATGCTGGAGTAGTTTGAACATAGGCGTAGGAGCCGACGGCTTGCGTGCTAAGGGCTTAATGGGAATGGTGTACGCTAATGACGCAGGAATGAACCGGTCAGCTGAAGGACTCGCTAAGACGATGATCATTGTCGTGACTGTCTTCGACGCATCAGGCCTCGCGATCGACAAGACACTAGTAACAATGATCCTACGAACGCCGAAACAGATGACCCCCCTCCCCTCCGCTCGTCATGAATGCAGCAGGCGAGAGGTGCAAACAGATGGTCCAGGAAAAATCACAAGAGGGATTTATCCACCAGAACGCCGACCTCGCGTTGAAAACGACCGACGAATCCGCCCCAACTGGTCCGAACGTCCGAATGCCGATAGCCAAGGTGAATGACCATGATCTTAGGATGTGCGAGGTAGACCCTCGGAGAGGAACGCGTTGCCAAGCTTCGAACAGCACACCACCAAGTCTTCTTGCGAGTCGAATGCTTCCGGTGCCCACGTCGTACCGACCACGCGACCTTCTCGTACGCGAAAGCGCTCAGGACGACATTATGCGAGAGCTTTGAAACGACCATCCCTATACAGCGGCCCTTGCTTAGGGGGAGATGGCACGGGGAAGCAAGGGGCGATTACCAGTTGAGGTAGTGTTCGAGGCGATAGCTCGTGGGGAGAACCCTAGAGCTGACTGACCGTTCAAGAATTGGCATATATGCATTGTCTAAGACCGTAGCCAGTTCCCATCCACGAAAGTTTCAATGGGACACTCCTCCTTGTCGCTTGGAACAGAGCCGCCGCTGTGGTCCACTGCAGCAAAACATTGGGCAAGTGGTAGCGGGAGGTCTTGGAAGCAGCCGAACGATTCACGGTGAAGTGGCACTACGATGAGGCAAAGATAAGGCAGCGCCGCGCATCTCCGTGGGTAGTGCCCAAAGGAATAGACGGAGGGGAGGCCACAGAAGCATTGTAAGGATACTCGACAACGGAAAAGGGAGGAGATGGGGCAACAGGAGGTGTAGAAAGGAAACCACGGTCGACGAAAGTACAGACAGGGTAGCAAGATACTAGGCTCACTGGTTAGTGGAACAAGTCTATGCCAATCGGGCCGCCATCTTCCGCAGTTGGTTCGAATGAGGTCTTCTTTTTTCATAAAATCGTTTTTGTGCTTCGATTCTCCGTGATTATGTTACATGTATCGTCTTTCTTCCTGTCCTTATGACAGAAGTCTTGGGGCATGGGTGGATGCCGAGCCTGCTTCGCTTGTTTCTCATTGCCTGATGCATCCTTTCCATAGGTGGGACATAACTGACAAATGGAGGACGGAGACGGCAGACAGGGTGGCACGGGTATAGACCGACTAGTAGGCACAATGTGCTTGCTAGTCGTGCCACAAACTACTTCAGCTAACTAAAGGATTGGTAATATCATCTCGAGAAAAGATGTGGTTCGGTTCGCCTGTTTTTTTCTATGGATACCAGGCAAACAATTTTGTTATGTAGCCTCTTCTTCGAGTGTCTGCGACATTCCCCGCAGGGGGGGACGACAGCTGTTTCATAAAAGCTCAATATGCCTTTCGAGTAGTATTGTCTTGTGTTCTTGGTTACACGTGTCGTTCTGTTCCTATATGTTTTGGAATGTGAACGTCGTGCCGGTTGTATCCAGTATGATAACACGACAGTGCGGTTTCTAGTCCACTTCCGTACTGTATAACAATGTAGCATCTCTGTGGAATTGTTTCGTGACCACGAATCTTTTCTCTCTAGGAATGAAGAATATGCACGGACACTGTTAGTGCTGGATGCCGACGGGTAGAAAGAACGGTTCCAGGAGTACAACACACATTGACGCACTGTCTAAGCCACACTCTCGTACGCGACGATCTCAATATCACACGTTGCAAGAGCATCGAAGCGACCATCTGTGGACAGCGGCTCTTGTTTTGCGGGGGCTGTGTCACGGCGAAGGAAGGAGCGAATTCCCTGTCGGCTAATGTTCAGGGCGATGTTTGGGGAGGTGAACACGAGACCTTGCAATTATGTGGTTTGTGTGACCGCAGTCCTTCTAGTTGTCGCTCCGGCAAGGACTTGCAACGGAGACTGACCATGTCAAATGTCGATGCGTTCAAGCAAGGGTATGATGTGAACAACACGCACACAGAGGTAGCAGCGATCAGTACATGGCCGTACCGCCGTGCAAAACACATGACATACGTTCTCGTTCAGCCAGAATATGCCACCATCCCTCTCTTGGTTTGGGTTACAACCAGTTACATAATGTGGACAAGTACAAATCTCCCGTTAGGAGCCCTGCTATCGACAAAAAGCTCGAACCGTACCTGTTTATAACCCTATACTATCCACGTACACCTGGATTTGCCGGATTTATCTAGCTTCCAACTACTTTTGCCTAACGTCCAGCTAGTGTGAGATGCCATACATACATTGTTGTTCTCTCTGCGTATGTGTCCGCGTTCTGCACTTGACCCCAACCTCTCGATCCGTCAACATCGGGCACAACCAGCGTCGATCGCGATCCTACAATTCTAGAGAGATACAAGTTGTGTGATCACAAAACTGCGATTTCCTGTCCCTCGGGTCCAAATCATACAGCTGTATAGCTGATCGCTGTACGTTTGTATATATATACTGACATACGCTGCTTTACTTTTTCTTCTCCGGGGTGTACGATGTGCTTCAGTTGTGTTGATGTGTACCTGGTACTCTGTTGCCGTACAGTATCGTAGACACGTACGGCAGTACCCCGGCCTAACCCCCGCGTCTAGTGGGCCTCGGTTTTTATACAGCAAATAGTCTTGGCGTCAAGCAGGCGGTTCGGCGACGATGCTCGAAAGGGTTGAACGTCGGAAACCAGGGGTCGGTGCCAAATAAAATTCACTTTGGGGCCCCCGTCGTAGCGAACCTCACGAAGCCTGGACACTGTCTACAGGCCTAAGGACCATTCGTATCGGTGAGCCTTAGCACTCCATAATTTTCATATTTTTCTCGCGGATTTGTTGCATCTTTCAGATTATCGCTACCGTTTTTTTTTCCAAATGAGTGAAATCTCAACTTCCTGATTTTTTGTTTCCGAATCATTCACAAATTGTGATAGAACTCGTCCGTATCTTGATCCACATTTCCAATTATTTCCTAACTTGGGATATTCGGGATGAAAAAGCTCTCTGAAAAGACTGGGTACACGTGGAGCTTGTGCCCCTTATAATAAATGAAACAAGACCAACACGATTTTGTAGGCCACATGATTAATGTGGAGACGCCGAAAACGAAACCTAACCAGCTACGTATGCGATTCCTCCTGGGCATAAACACCGCTCGTGGCGTGTACTTTCTACTTAATTTCAGTACAATACAGTTTTCTTCTCTGATGCAAAAGGTGTACTCGACTACGGCATTTTTTTTATTATTATTCTGGTTAAATCTACGTTTGATTGTTTAGAGTATGCCCCATGGGTCTACAATTTGGTGTTGAGAACTGGGTCAGATTGTTTTTTTTTTAGGAAATTATATACGGCTGAGCATTTGCGCTCAGCAAGAACGCCACTCTCAATCCTTCTGATCACCTTCAAGAGCCTGTGCTCAACGATTACATCGCAAAAACGATAATATTGCAATAACTCGCGAGCCTTAGCAAAACTATTAATATTATAGTAGATTCTTAATGTCGCCGCGTACTATCGCACGCCCGGAAATAACATTGCGTTCGCGACATGTCTCAAATATGCTACGTACATGTCACGTCTAGCAGATATTGGCACAAAACGTTCCTCAGGAACGTCGACCTGCCTCGAGAACGTCGCCTGCCAAGGCTCGCCGACACACCGAACTGTGTGACCGTACCCACGTTTATTGTGCCTGGCGAGGGCTGAAATGCCTCTGTTGGATAGAACCGATCTGGGATAGGCGAAAAAAACCCAAGGACAACACGGTAAGAATATTTCCCGGGCGGCGCGATAAATCTATAAACTAAGGGGATCTATTTAGTTCGTCTGCGGCCATAACCTTCTGCACAACAGTTGCTCTTGTTCCGAACGAACGTGTCATGGCGCGCCTCAACACTCCTTTTATATCACAAGTCGAGCTACTCGTGGTTTCGGGGAAACGGTGCGCTGATGAAGGAGTCCCGCCATGTACCAAGACCTATATATTGTACATGTGAACCCTTAGTATGCGTTTTTTATTTCGACTACGGCATTACAAAGCCGTATGCCTAAATACGACGTAATTCCAGACACCAGTACATGTCTATGTTACCCGTGCTGCCACCTGCTGCAGCTGGATCGAACGTCGTCTTCCTTTGTTTCTATCTTCTTTCCGTGCTTTGATCCTATGTGCTCATATTTGCGTTTCAAGTTTTTGTTTTCTGTCCTTCATGTCAGAAATCTGGTGGCGTGGGCTGATGATGATGCTTGTTTCGTATCGTCAGACGCGTTCTCTCTGGTGATGAGGCATAGTTGACTAAAGCGGGACTGCGCGCAATCAGAAAGTATAGGAGAAGGGGGTTATCCGTATATTAGCATTGAAATGCATTGTGAGTTTAAATGTACTTGTGTTATTCGTGTATGCCTGGTACAAGTGCGTGCCGATTTTTTTTCACGTGTGAGGCTATCTTGTACTTGGTGTGGTTACTCGAGTTATTTGTCAGAAACGGCTTTTCTGATAGCGGTTTGGTACGCTGGCGTCGAGAGTACGGTGTCGCCAGTTGGGTTGGTAGTTGACTCGAGTATACGGATGTTAGCATGGGGTTACCGTTGGTCATTATCATTATCATTATAATTATCATATCATTATCATTATCATTATCATTATCATTATCATTATCATTATCATTATCATTATCATTATCATTATCATTATCATTATCATTCATTATCATTATCATTATCATTATCATTATCATTATCATTATCATTATCATTATCATTCTCCTTATCATTATCATTATTATTATTATTATTATTGTTATTCGTACTATTATTAGTATTTTAATTAGTATAATTATTATAAACCATTATTATGAATGCCACCCGACAATGTGCTGGATGAGTTTCAACGTTCATCACTCAAAACATTCCACAAAGAAGAAATCCCCGGAAACATAAGAAACCTACGTATGCACAAGGTCCATCTGCCTTTTATATCTGCTTTCCCCTATGATTTATCCACGGAACTCTGTTGTCTTTGCTCCTCCATTTCAAAGCCTTTTTATCGTTACTAACTTGAGAAAAATGCAGGTGTCCGGAATTCTAATTGACGTTTTAAAACATAAAAATGGTGTAGTAAAGCTCAAATTTTTCCAAACAGAGTGGCATACGCCCGAGGATACATAACATCCCCAAGTTCCGCACGATATCCTAGACGACAAATGGTGGTGTATGCCAAGGGGTACTTTGCTGTTCAACTTGTTCTTCGCTGCTGCGTTACACGTCGTACTAGTGCGGTTCAGCAAAGACGAAGATATCGTAAGGGATTTGGTCCAGCTCAGTGATGCTGGAGTAGTGAGAACGGAGGAGCAGGAGCCGTTGGCGTAGTCGGCTGAAGGGCTCGCGACAATGATGACAATCATCGTGACTGTCTTCGAAACAGCAGGCCCGACGGTTTCGGCAAAAAAGACAGAGACAATGCTTGTACAAACACCAGACCGGACAACCCTCGCATCACCACCGATCGTCATCGAAGCAGCAGGCCAGAGATATAAGCAGACGGCCCAGTTGTTATACCTAGGCGGCATTATCCACGAAAACGCTGTCCTCTCGCTCGAAATCCACCGACGGATCCGTCTCATGCGAGCATGCCTCAAACGGTTCGGCCCGGAGTTGTACGATAGGACGACCGCCCCAATAGCTTGAAAGACCGAATGCTGAAGGCCGTACGGGTGTGTGACATGGACCCTCAGAGCGGAACACTTTGGCAAGCTTGGAACGGCTCCGCCACCAAGTCCTGTTGCGAGTAATCGGCTTCCAGCGCCGACTTCGTATTGACCATACCACCCTCTCGTACGCGAAGGCACTCAAGATGATACGCTGCGAGAGCATCGAAACGACCATTCGCAAACGGTGGCTCTTCTTTGCGGGCGTCGTGGCACGGCAAAGCAAGGAGTGACAACCCAATCGGGTAATGTTCGGGAAAATGGCTGGTGGGGAGAACCCGGGATCTGGCGGACAGTTCAAGACTTGGCATAGACGCACAGTCGAAGACTTTAGGGAGTTCAGAGCCACCGAAGGGTTAACGGAACTTACCCCCTGGGCGTTTGGAATTGAGACCGCGCTGTGGTCCACTGCTGCAAAAACGTCGGGGAAGTGGGGGATCCTCGAAGCAGCCGAACGGTTCATGAGGTAGCACGAGGCTGAGGCTGAGCTTTGTAGGCAGCGCCGCGCATCCGCCGTAGGTGGTGTCCAAGGGAATGGGGGAAGAGGGGGCAACAGGAGGAGTGGCAGAAAACCAAAACCAGGGAATGCGGAGAACGCGGGGAACAGGAGTAGAAGGGAAACTACAGTGGACGAAAGTAGGAAGGAGATGGCAGACAGGGTAGCAAGGTACCGGGCAGATTAGGAAGTAGAACGTGCCTACACTACTCGTGCCTCGAACTGGTGCAGCTGATTCGAACGTGGTCTTCTTTTGTCTTCCTATTGCTTTTGTTTATTTCATTTCATATTGTTTTTTCTATGGGATTTTCCTTTTATTTCTTTCTCTTCCTTTCTCCGATGGATAAGCCTTACTGAAGGAGTCGTGTGGCGTTCGTAGGTGGATGACTAGCCGGCTTTGCTTGTTTCGTTTCATCTGAGGCCGAGGGGCCGGGCATAGTTGACGAACTCTAGACGGAGGCGGCAGACATGGTAGCCAGGTACAAGGCGGACTAGCAGGGAGAACCTGACTGTGCTACTCGCACCACAAACTGTTGCCGATACCTGGAGAACTTTTTGTGGTTTGGTTTGCCAGTTATTATCCCTTGGTTTTAGTCTTACTCTGTTTACGAGGAGTGGTGGTGTTTTTCTTCTTGTTTCTTTGTTTTGTCCAGCTCATTCGTTTCAAGTGTCTGCCACACCCCCGGCAGGGGGGGCACGACGTTTGTTTCTTATATATGTTTTCATGTTTCTTTTTCTCTTTCGATTTGTCTTCTTCGTTTTTGTTTTTTTTCTTTGTTTCGTTTGTTTTCTCTATTTTATGTTGTTATTTTCTTCACATTAAACCGTTCTTTCTATCCGTCGACGTCCAGCGCAACCAGTGTCCGTGACGATTCTTCAATCCTAGAGAGATCCAAGTTATGTGGTCACAAAGCTACGGCACAGAGATACTACGTTGCCCCGTATGCAATGCAATGGTACGTCATCATACAGGCACGACATACATATTTCTGAGCAAGAGAAACCAAACGAAACAAAGAGAAAAAAAAAACAAAACAAAGAAGACAACTCGAAAGAAAAAAAGAAACAAAAAAATATATATCCATAAAGAAACAAACCATCATCCCCCCCCCGCAGGGGATCTGGCAGACACTTGAAAATAACGAACTGCGAAAAAACGGAAAAAGAAGAAAACACCACTAGTCGTCAACAGATTAAGACTATTAACGACGGGAAAAAAACAGGCAAACAAAACAAAGCACAAAGCATCCTGCAGGTAGCCGTAGCAGTTTATGGTACCAGTAGCACAGCCAGGGTCTCCCTGCTGCTCCGCCTGGTACCTTGCTACCCTGTCTGCCACCTCCGTCCAGCGTTCGTCAACTATGCCCGGCCCCTCGGCGTCAGACAATACGAAACAAGGAAAGCAGGCTTGCTTGTCATCCACCCACGCCACAAGACTCCTCCAATAAGGCGGGAAAAGGAAGAGAGAGAATATAAAATGAAAATCACATGCATCGCCCACTGCTCTTCTTACTACATTGGTGGTAACGTAATATCTGGTTGGCGGAGCTTTGTGACCACATAACGTTTATGTCTCTAGGATTGAAGAATAGACATGGACACTGATTGTGCTGGATGTCAACAGGTGGAAAGAACGGTTTAATGTGACAGGTGAAGAAAACGACAACAATATTGGGGTGTGGACATCTCCCGAGGGGAGACACGACAGGTTTTTGTGATATTTTTCCGTTTTCTTCCTTGGTGGCTTCGCAAGTCATCCGCGCCAATAATATCACGATCATTTTCGTGGGTTCGAGTCTCACCGAGTTCATAATCTCAGGGACTATTTCGAGCATAAAAAAAATGATAAGCGGAAAATCGACGAGCAGTGGGAATGCCAAACACTACTTTTTTTTGTTTTTTTAACCCATCACCTTCACTTAACCCAGACATAATTCGTAAGAGGTTTTAACCTCGACGACCTTCTGGACAAGCCGTGGTCACAGGTGTCTTCCCTTCTCCCCCCCGATACGTGCCTTTATCTTTTATCGCGCATAGGGTTCAGCATTCCCACTGCTCGTCGATTTTCATCGAGTGTAGCTAACTCACGCTCTCGCGCTTTCCGCTAATCAATCTCTTTTATGCAAGAAAAAGCCCCTACGAGCATGCAGTCGGTGAGACTTGAACCCTCGAAATTGATCTTGATGGGCACGCGGACCACCTACCAAGCCACCGGGGACGCCGGCTATGCTCGACAAAAAAGGAAGGCACGTACTGAGGGGAAGAAGGGACGACACCTGTAACCACGGCTTGTCCAGAACATCGCTCAGGGCAAAAGTTCCCACGAGGTTGGTTGGATAGTACGAAAACAGATGAGACAAATATACACATACTAAAAAAACATGTTTCTTTACTTTCTGTCTTGTTTGTTTGTTTTCTATGATTAGATCTCGAATGTTGTTTGTGTGTCGTGCCTGTCGTATCAAGTAAGATAACCATGGCAGTGTTGTCTTCTTCGCTTAATGCATGAACTGCAGAATCTCGAACGGGTAGTTTTGTTACCACGTAACTTGAAAAACTCTCTATTCATCAGATAGGATTGAAGAATCGGCACCGACCCTGGTAGGACTGCATGTCGAAAGGTATAAAGTGTTTCAATACAAAGAACACATTGCTGTCCTCTAGTCTTTCTTTCTTTTGTTGTTGCGCTGATCGACTGCTGTGGTTTTCATTTTATTTCTTTCGTTTCCGTTCGTGTAGTGATAAGTCGTGTGGCGTGGGTGGGTGACGCGCCCGATTTGCTTGTTTCGATTTGTCTGACGCGGAGGGGCGGGGCACAGTTGACGAGCGCAGGACGGAGACGACAGACAGGGTAGAAAAATACCAGGAGGACTAGCAGGGAGAAGCTGGCTATGCTACTCGTGACACACACTGCTGCCGCTAGCTTCGTAGAGGCTGTTTCATGCTTTGGTTTGCAGGTTATATTTCCCATTGGTTCTTAGTCTTACTCTGGTGACAAGTATTAATAGCAGCGGTGTTTTCTTCCTTTTTTTCTAGCTCGATATTTTTATAGTGTCTGCCACATCTCCTGCGGGGAGGCACGACAGTTTGTTTCTATATTTTTTCTTTTTTCTTTTTCTCGTATGTTTGTCTTCGTTGTTTTCGTTTTTTGTTTGTTTTCTTCGTTTCTCTATTTTATGGAATGCGTATTTTTTGCCTGTCATATCCAGTTTGATGGCACGGCATTGCATTGTCCATTCTGTGTTTACTGCATACGTGGCAACGTAGTATCCCCGTGGCGCAGTTTTGGGCCCGCAGATTCTATAGGCCCTGGCTATCAAGGCTAGTCAAATAGGCATTCAGGCAAATGGAGATAGGCACGCCGCAGGAGAATTCTGTTTTGAGATAGGCACTATATAAACCAAATCCCTGCAAGCCTAAACGTGCCTGAAACGTGCTTGCCTGCTTCAGGCAAATGCCTGAAATAATACCTTAGACGAGCCTGAAACCTGAGGAGCCCGCCAAGGCATATACCATACTAATTTCAAGTAGTTAATGGTTTCAGGCATAAATGCCCATCTCGCCCAACACATGCCTGTAACATGTTTAGAACTGCGCTTACGTTCTAAGAACTGACCCACTTAACGACCTACTTGGAACTAGCCGTGTGCTTTTTCTCTTTGGAACGGCACGCCTTCGTTTGAGGGGATACATTACGCACTACGAATATGCTTGTTTTTGGTTCGGTTAGCCACAAAATGACATAAGAGACATACAACTGCTGTTACAGCAGACGGGGAAAATGGAGGTATGATATGTGTAGTACCTACGTATGCATTATTTCCGCAATACGAGCTGGGCCGGGCAAGACGCAAACACAAAGGCTGGACTGGATTTCCGAGACGGATTTTGCGAATCAGAGCCTGCAATATTGACACGTGCTTTCGAGTAGTACGTCGTATACGAAATTTATTTACGGGGGTACGTTTTCATTTATTTATTTTTATTGTGAGCTATCCTGATCTTAATAGATTTTTTTTTTTTTTTTTTGCGACAAAGTGAAAAAAATAAAATAAAATAAAGTACCATCGAGCATACATTTGATGTACTACTGACTAACATAAATCACGTGCCAAAAATTCCAAAAATTCAGACACAAAACCGAAACACTGCGCTGGGAAATCACTATTTTGTATCCCTCATCGTATAATCTTGGCGTTGTACTGCGGACCATGAACACGCTAAACCTCCTGACGGACAACATAATTAGGCGATATTGAGGATATCGATTGTTTCGCCATGCCTCTAGGAATGTTCACCGAGAATCAGCGTCATCCAGAGCAGTACAGAGTTTTGGGGGTTGCGTGTAGGCTTTACTGTAGTAGGAAAACATTTACGTGTATGACGGGTTTTATTCGGTACCCGGTACGGCCTTCCTCGACAAAATCAACTCTAATTACAAAAGTTACGGTGTCTGCAAGTAAGTGTGACGTAGGCTCAGAAACACGGTTGGTTGTCGAATTTGGGGTAAAAATATTTCCAAACTACTGCAAGATTGCCGATCGAATGAAAATATGTTCTACGGCTGGACCAGTCTGCAGTGTTTACGCTATTTGCGTACACCGTATACATGGAGCATCAGACGCTCTCTGAAAGCATGTATCTGGTTTAAAACAAAACGAGCTTATGTTCGCACTATTGTTCATAGAAACAAACCAACAACTTGAAATCCAACTTGTGCACGCGTGGGCGAGCAAGCTCTCAAGCCCCGGCGTTGGGTTCTGCACCATCCGTCCAGCCTGTTAAGGTGCTCTGTCCAGGTGAAATGTCTTGGGTTTCACTCGGCGGAGTCGCCTGCCCAGGTAGGTTCTGGTAGTGCTGGTGCTGTTACTGCAGCACCAGATGCTGCTGGTGCTGCAGGTGCCCCTGGTGCGGAGGAACCGCTGCCACTAGGTGCATCTTGCGTGGGAATACAAGTTGCTGGTATGTGCGTACATCCGTTTCCGGCGGACATGGTACCAGTTATCGTGGTATCTCCAACGCAAGTATCATCTGGTTGCTAGCCGAGCTGTGGCGTTGCGGGGTGCGTTCGCTGCGGGGTGCGTTCGCCGTGGGCTGTTCGCTGTGGGTCTGTTCTCTGTGTGCTCTGTGTGCTCTGCCTCGTGCTGTCATTGGTCTGCGGGCTGTAAAGATAACCCCCGTTCCCCTAACTTTGGGAGTTCCTACCAAACGCCGTATTCTTAAGTGCCTTTTTCGTCGTTTTGTCACGCCTTGTTTTGCCCCGCAAAATGTAGGTAAGATAGGCACGAAAAGGGCGTTCAGGCGCGTTGTTTCAGAGAAGGTCATTCAGACATTCTTTCAGGCATGCCTGAAAGGCCAGGGCCTACCACGGAACTTTTATCTGTCTAGGATTGAAGAATCGGCACGGACACTGGTTGTGCTGGGTGTCAACGGGTAGAAAGAACGGTTTAACATGAAGAACAATCACAGCTCAACAGTAATAAGAACGTTGAAGGTTCGCATGAAGACACCACCCCTTGTACCCACCGTGAGATACAGCAGTAGTGATGACGTACAAAACAAGACTGACGCAACTCAAAGGTACTTCATTCAATATTGTCATACATACTCCGTACACTAACGACTAAACCTACGCAGACCAACTCGCGCTCCACCGGACGGGAAGCTCCGCGTTGTGTTGTTGTTGTTGTTGTTGTTTTCTTCACACTAAACCGTTCTTTCTACCCGTCGACATCCAGCACAACCAGTGTCCGTGCCGATTCTTCAATCCTAGAGAGACACAAGTTGTGCGGTCACAAAGGTACGCCACAGAGATACTACGTTGCCACGTATGCAATGCAATGCCATGTCATCATACTGCGTACGACAGGCACGACATACACATTCCATGACCTACGTAGAGAAACGAAACTAAGAGAAAAAAAACAAAAACATAGAAGGCAATTTGAAAGAGAAAAAGAAACAAGAAAAAAACATACATATATATAAAAAAAACCAAATATCGTGCCCCCCCCCGCATGGGATCTGGCAGACACTTGGAAAAAACGAACTGGAAAAAAAAGGAAAGGAAAAAGATGAAAACACCACTACTGTGTGTGTGTTCTTCACATCAAACCGTTCTTCTACTCGTCGACATCCAGCAAGCCCATTGTCCGTGCTGATTCTTCACCCTAGAAAGATACGAGCTCTGTGGTCACAGACTACGACACAGAGATAACACACCGTAATGCATTAATAGCCTACGCAATACCATGCCTTCGCACTAGGTGCGGCCGACACAACATACATACATACGCCAGCAACAAAAAATACACCATAAAGAAAGAGAAGCAACGAAGAAACCAAACCGAAAAAGAACAAGAAAAAGAAAAAGAAAAGGAGAAGAATCCCAAATAAGTAAATAAAATGGGAAGCCAAAGCTTAGACACATACGTACTTACCCCGAGCATGAGCCAAAAGGGACGTGCAAAGGGAAACGCCAACAGATTAAGACTAAGAACCAAGGGAAAATAACGGACAAACAAAACAAAGCACAAAACATCTTCCAGGTAGCGGCAGCAGTTTATGGTACAAGTAGCACAGCCAGGGTCTCCCTGCTTGTCCGCCTGGTACCTTGCTATCCTGTCTGCCACCTTCGTCCAGCGTTCGTCAACGATGCCCGGCCCCTCGGCGTCAGACAATACGAAACAAGCAAAGCAGGCTCGTCATCCACCCACGCCTCACGACTCCTTCAAGAAGGCTTATCAATCGGAGAAAGGAAGAGAAAGAAAATAACGTGCAAATCACATAGGGTCAGCGCAAAAAGAAGAAAATAAAATGAAACAGAAATAAACAAAAACGAAAGGAAGACAAAGAAAGACCGCGTTAGAACCAGCTGCACCGGTTGGTGGTACGAGTAGTATAGGCATGTTCTACTTCTTAGTCTGCCCGGTACCTTGCTACCCTGTCTGCCGTCTCCTTCCAACTTTCGTCCACTGCAGGTTCCCTTCTACTAATGTTCCCCCCCCCCTCTTCGCAATCCCTTGGTCGGGTTTTCTGCTACTCCTCTTGTGTACATTGTGATTTACCGACCGCCTCAACCATATCAACCCTTCCTGATGCCGTCTGTTGTCCCTCTGGCAGCGCCTTCGTCCCAGCAGCTGCTGTGTCTTTGTGTTGTACGGCTTCAACAGATATTTGGATATTCCATGCTTGAATAATCAGCGTAAAACTGTACGGCGTCCCCGGTGGCTTGGTAGGTGGTCCGCGTGCCTATCAAGATCAATTTCGTGGGTTCAAATCTCACCCAGTGCATGCTCGTAGGGACTTTTTCTTGCATAAAAAATTGATAAGCGGAAAGCGCGAGAGCGTGAGTTAGCTACATTCGATGAAAATCGACGAGCAGTGGGAATGCTGAACCCTATGCGCGACAAAAATAAAGGCAAGTACCGGGGGGGGAGAAGGGACGACACCTGTGACCACGGCTTGTCCAGAAGATCGTCAAGGGTAAAACCTCCTACGAGTGGGCTGGAAAGTAAAAGTGATGATGGAAAAAAAAAAAAAAAAAAAAAAAAAAAGTACGCACTACTCAGATGTCGAACACAGTTGTGCTTCCTCTTTATGTATGTGATCACCCCCCCCGAACCAACACAGCAGTTTCACTGGTGAAAAAACAGGCGTCGCGAACACAAAAAGGGCTGCAGGTATATCTGATCGATTTTGGGCCAAAAGCTGGTACGTGGTACCTACTAAAACCAAGTAAAAAAAACGCGCGCCACGAGGGGTGTTATGTCCCTGAAAATCCGCTGAAAAAAAATAAATGCGCCTTCAGCATCCAGCGTGCCACATGGTCTCCAAAATGTGAATTGTGTAGATTTAGGGTCACTTTTACTTTCCAGCCCACTCGTAGGAGGTTTTACCGTCGACGATCTTCTGGACAAGCCGTGGTCACAGGTGTCGTCCCTTCTCCCCCCGGTACGTGCCTTCATTTTTATCGCGCATAGGGTTCAGCATTCCCACTGCTCGTCGATTTTCATCGAATGTAGCTAACTCACGCTCTCGCGCTTTCTGCTTATCAATTTTTTATGCAAGAAAAAGTCCCTACGAGCATGCACTCGGTGAGATTTGAACCCGCGAAACTGATCTTGATAGGCACGCGGGCCACCTACCAAGCCACCGGGGACGCCGGCGCTAGGTACCACGGTATCCATGTTGGACCTACAGAGAGTCACCAGGCTTCGCTAAGTTCGCCACGGCGGGAGAGTCAATAGTATATACTCTGGCGCCGCCCCCCGTTGACAGCTTTAAAGCTTATAGACAGTCCTCGCGGAACCGCCTGCACGGCACGAAATTATCTTGCCGTACCCAACCTGAGACCACCTCGACGCGGGGTGGTGCGGACGAAATGCCGTTTGTTCACGGTGCTGTAAAGACTGCTGTGAACATAGAATACAGCAGAGTACACATCACAACTACGAACTGAAGAACGTCGTCAACCAGTGAACCCCAAGGAAGAAAAAGTGAACCAGCGTACGCATGAATGACTGTTCAAGTACGTACTTTTTATGTACGATTTACGAGTACAGAGTTTATACGCGAATACAGACGAACTTCAAACGAGGGAGTGCAGACGCATACGGGGGAGAAAAAAAAACAGTGTATGTATCGCCTCTCTGATTGGTTAAAAGCCGGCCAGAACCAGTTGCAAGCTATACAGAGAAGAGAAAGTCGGGTTGTACCTTGCTGCTTGGCCTGTTCAAGCCAACATCAGTTACCACGTCAGCCTGGATAATACGTTACCTGGGTCGTGTTTTGTAATTGTTTCAGTATTTAACTGGTTTTGGACGAAAAGTGGCCAGGTATACCTGATTTTCGCTAAAAGCCCCGAACAAGGATACAGAGTAGTCACACATTGTACACAAGAAACAACACCGGTGCGACTACAGCAGTTAGTAGACCTGTCGTGCAGTGTACCTGATACCTGGTATAATTTCGTAATTGTACGTCCAGTACTCGTGGCACGCGTGCGGTGTTTTTCTGCCTTCAAGACCTCACCCCCGATGTCGAGAGACGAAACACTTGACGCTCGCTATTTTGCGCCACGACGCTCCGGACACCCCCCGGGTCAACCTCATTTCTCGAATATACAAAATACCATGACTTCTGTTTCTTAAAAAAACAAAATTCAATTTCCTTTCCCGGTTACAGGTACCTTTCTGGCACCCATATTCTTGCTATGTTTCACAATCATTGTTGTCCTTTCACAACAGCATATCTCTGAAACGCAACCCTGATAAAGGTATCGTGACACACCAGTGCAAGGTGTTACTTGGAACGGTACGTATATATCCCTCAAATAGCAACTCGAGGTCAAAACATATTTTTGCGGCGTCTTGTTTGGATGATGCACCCTTCGAGGGTCCGCGAACGTGCGCTCGTTCGACAAAATGGTTCGGACTTGAAACATGCAACCCTCTGTCGACTACATACCAGATATGTACTGAAGGGACGGCGCAGCGGGTAGTGGGGACGGGCTTTCAATAAGTTGCCGACAACAAGGCAAACGACTCGGATGTTGGGATCGCAAAGAGGGAAGAACATCGCGCTTTGGCATACGGGCTCGCTGACGGTCAGGATAGAGATGAGGGGTCAGGTACAGCAACACGTGCATCTGAACTCAGCAATTTTAATAGTATGACGTTCGACCGCAGCTGGTCTAGGTACATCACTATATGACGTATACATGCACACATGCACATCCTCTTATCAATTTAGCCTCACCTGTCAGTCCCCGTCGATTTCGTCACTGCTCCACGGTTTTCACAGTGTCACTCAATGCTCTTGATGATGCCTGGAAACAACCCGCTCTGACCTGATCAGTGACAAAGTCGCGACCACCGTGAGAAACGAGCCTTCCTGATAACTCCTGGAATCGAGTTGTTGTTGTTGTTGTTGTTGTTGAAGCACAATCAGTGCCCGTCGGGAGTTTTAAGTCCTCGAATGCGACAAACTATCGTGATTTTCACAACTTCGTTGCGCGCAGGTTGGCCGGTTACATCTCATGTTTCTCATCCATTCTCTTTTCAACTGTAGTAAGAGCTGATATTTTTCGTAGTTCATTTGTGGTTCTTGAGTTCCTGCCGCATGCCCTGCAGGGGGGGCGTGACTGGAGGATGCTTTGTTCGTCGGTTGGCCTGTTATCTTCCCTTCCTTCTTTACAGTTTAGTCCTATATTTTGTTTTTACGTAGAATGCGGTAGTGCTGTAAATTTTACTTGTTCTTTAGGGGTGACTACATCTCCTGAGGAGAGAGACGAAATATATTCAATATATATAATACTTGTACTGGTATACGTTAATCTACGATATCTCCGACCCTGGCTTCCACATACGTTCCCTTTTATATTTACCCTTTAATTGTTTCTTTGCATACTTTTGTTTTTTTTTTTACAGTTTGTCGTGCCTTTCGCATGATATTGCGTTGTCTACTCTGCTTACCGCATAATAATGTAGTGTCTCCTTGGCGCCCAGCGTAGTTTTCTTACACAACATAACGT